>JACDJE010000198.1:5010973-5268036 GCA_016647715.1 Pavo muticus | reverse complement strand
TTGAGATGGATAAATCAAACAAAGTGGAGAGAGAGAGTTAACGGAGCACTTGCCTCTTCGTTGGGAATCCAAAGAAGCAGCACCACCCCCCAGCCCACCCCTCCATGACGTGTAGGGGCAGGTAGCCGGATTAGAGTGTTAACACTTTAACTCCCAATGCACTACATGATGTTATGATGTGGAATACTGAAAAACCAAAATCACAAAACCGTGACAAAATGAATACATGTTGACTACTCTTGATAACTTTCTTTCCTTCCACTTTCTTGGAGATGGAATCCAGAATAAGCTGCTACATCACTTTTCCAGGAATGGAGGTGAGGCTGACTGGCCTATAGTTTCCCAGCTCCTCCCTGCTTTTTTTGAACACTGGAGTAACATTGCCTCTCTTCCAGTTCTCAGGCATCTCTTCTATTCTCCATGACCTTTCAAAGACAGTAGAGAGCAGCTTGGTAACCACTTCTGCCTGCTCCCTCAGCACATGTGGGTGCATCCTGTTGGGGCCCATGGATTTGTATCTGTGAAGTTTGACTAGAAAATTTCTGACCAAGGGCAAGTCTTCCTTTCCCCAGACTCTCTCTCTAAATTCCAGGGTCTGGAATTCTCCAGGGGAATTCTTAACAGTAAAGACTAAGGCAAAGAAGACATTCAGTAACTCTAACTTCTCAGTGTCTGCTGTTACCAGGGCATCATCTCATTCAGCAGCTGACCCACATTTTCTTTAATTTTCCTTTACCGTTGACTTATTTTATTCATAACTGTTGGATCCTCTTGACTTGAACACCACATCCATTTGTATTCCTGTGAAATGTGAAGTAGCAAGTGAAACAGGAAATTAAAGCTTGAAATTTGAAGTGGAAGCTTTACTCGTGAACTTCAGAAAGGCACAACACATGCTAGGAGGTGGTCTTCCTCTAAGGAATTTGTCAAAGCTATTATAATTAAGCTGTAACATTTGTAAAAATCATTTGCTAGAGTGCTGCTAAGTTCAAGTCAGTAATGAACGCGTTCTTTAAGCACCTGACTCACAGATGATGCAGCCTGACCCACTTCCACACTCTAGTGTTTCTAATGTACTTCAAAGAGAAGAGTCTTCTGCTGACATATGGCCTGTATAAGGCATTGAGTATTCTAGACTGCAGACCAGCGGGATATGAAGCAACTATATACTGGAGACATGGTATCCATCTGTAAATGCAAACAGCTAGCTTGTATGTGTATCCAGACTTATTTATTCTTTACTAATTTTCCTTTTCTGTATATACCATCAATTTTGCATCTCTGCGCTGCTCTTAGGTTTGCTGTAACAGTCAGCAAGTGGATGCCATTTCTATTCTTTCTTTCCCACCTTCCTCTTTTTATTCTGTTCATTTCTCTATTACTGCCCTCCAGTATAGCCACCTGATCATATCTTTTAAACGTGCTCAATTTTGCACTTCCATTCACCAAGCACACACACTCATGACCAATTATTTTCATTAATTTATCCAACCAATTTTGTAAAGAGGCCCCTGTGACAGTCAATTATACTCTTTTCCATTTCTTATCTAACTCAGGAAATGGGCATTTGTCTCCTGATTTGGTTTCTGCAATGAATGCAATTTATTGGAAGAAAGCTTTGGGATAAAGGCTACTCTCTTGATTTCACTTACTGTTGTATTGTAGAGTCTGGACTATATTGGCCAATCTTTAAAATCCCTTGCCATCTGAATGGGTTCCAGCTAAAATGTTGATTCTCACTTCAGCATCAATTCTAAAAGTTTAAAGTTTCCTGCTTCCCACTTCATCACAAGTGTTACTTTAAGGAGAATTCTATGTTTGAATAAGAATCACAGTGATCCATACTCTCCTAATACAGCAGGATCCTCAAACACTAATGGTATGTAACAAAACTTCAAATATTGTCTCATGAATGGGGTGCTCTTCCAAGTGACCATATACCTTAAGAGCTTGATGAAAGAATTCCATACAGATTTAGCTGAGCTTTAATGCTTTTCAGAAGCTGGACAAAGGAAGTAAGCTTTCACTAAATGAGAAGACTGCTGTGTCTCTATATTCAGCAATTGCTCAGCAGATCATTTGGGTCTCCAAATCATAGGGTCTCTAGGTTAGCCTGGAATCAAAATATATCCTCACCATATAAGAGCACAGATTTCAGCTACACTTGCAGTGACACACTGAGGATATTTGGTAGTAAAAAGCAGCTAATACGTAAATTTGAGATGCATATATGTTTCCCCTGTAGCATCCGTCTAAATATTTGATATGTTCAGTTGAATTTACAGTGTAATATATCTAAATCAATAGCTGAGATTAAGATATGACGATCTGAAGTGTCGAGATAATAAAATTATCTAGGGCAGATTATTTCTTCCAGGTATTTGATACAATTATTTAGTATTTCTTGAGCCATGACCTCTGCATTTGAAATTGGTGGGCAGCCACACTCACAGATTTCCATACCAAAGACAAGCAGAGTTTAACAAGTTAATGTAGATCAACCAGAGTAATGATCAAGTAATTAAAAAACTCAGCACCTCTTCCGTTATGAAGAAGTATTACAGAGTTCTTAGAGTTTTTCGAAGCTTCTTGTTCAATGACTCATTTTCAGTTCAACACTGTTCCTCCCATTGAGGGCCAGAAGATAAATGTTTAAGCCAAAAATCTGTCCCAAGTTTAGCCAACTTGATCATAGTACTTCCTATTATATGCAAATGTTGGCATTACAGATTAAAATTTGATATCTATATCATTTTTGCTTTCCAAATTAACCTTGTTCTTATCCTTCAAACTTACTCCATACAGTTATATTAGAGGGATAAATTATACTTTCCATTATATATGCACATCGTCATTGTAACGATGGATAGTATAAATAAACAGTAAGTATATATTCCATCTAGGTTTATACTGATGTGCATTTGCTTGTAGCATTTTGTTAGAGATACTGCTGACACACAATAATTACTAATTAAAATACCACTAACTACACCTAAGGATGATGCCTTAATTGCCAAAGAATGAAATTCTTTATCACATTTACTCCTCCTTCAGGACTTGCATCCCTGCTTTGAAAGGAAACCTAGGAGGAGACCTGATCTTAGATGAGTTCAACTACATAAAAAGAGACTCTCACACAACTTCCCTAGCTTCTGGTCATTATTTATTTTATATTTATGCTGTCCAGAAAGACTGGTTTCGTTCCTTTCCTGTTGGTACTCAAACTTTCAACTTCTTTTTGAAAAAGGCATTAAAAACCTTCATTTTCCCATGCTGTGTTATTTCTCTCCTTCTCACCAGCTGGAAGAAGAATCATGAATAGCATCAATGATGTTATATGTGTCCTACTAAGGCAATATTTGTACTTTTTTTTTTGTTAGTTATCCAGCACTGTAAGTTTTCCAGTCCAGCAAAGCCTGCATCAGATCTTTAGATCAGTCACAGACTGAATTCATTTTCACAGATGTGTTCAGGTGTTCTTCCTAACACGGATTCTCTCAAGCCTCCTCCTTGACATTTTCCTTCACTCAGTCAGAGTTAATCAGTTCTTTAAAATATTGCTCCTTTAGGGGGAGGATTTCCATCTCTTCTGACATCACAGCTGTGACAATATAGAAGATCCATTACTGAGAACCCTTTCCTAACTTTTGTCTGTATCATTTTCATCTGCAAAACTCATTAGACAGCTTAATAAGGGTCAAAAAGTCCATACCTACACTAGATTGTATTTAAATTTGTCAAAGATAACATCAGTTTTCCCAGCTATTAAACTATTTCCCTTCTTCATTTGTACTCCCTTTGTTATGTTTTCTGTTTTACATTGTCTTAAGACTTCAGATACTTATAAACAAAGTAAATTATTCTTTTACTAATTTTGTAAAAAACCTCAAAGGCTATATTTAATGGGAAAAAAAATCATCTCCAACAAAACAAAACAAAACAAACCCAAACTATTAAAATGGAATGAGCCGCTACAAATTTCCTACACTGTCCTGAAATTCCACTAAAAAAAGAAGAAAAAAAGCTAAATAGGGTGGGATTTTTTTCCTTTTTTCTCCCTAACTGAAGACTCAAAGATTAATACACAAGCACGTTAGAGTAAAAGGCATTTCTAGGAACCTTAACTTAAGCATCTGCAGAGAAAAGCTGCTTTCTAAAGACCAGATTTGTGAACAGGTTTTAGTCAAGTTTCCTTCACTAAAGAACTCCCACACATGGCTGTTTTCAGCTCCTTCTAGGGAAGGTAATGCTTCTGTTAACTTCCGTTTGATGGACCATCAGCACCAAAAATGAGTTCTCTGAACAGTGAGAGAGTTGCTTGATAGATATCCTTTGCAACATAAGTAAAACGGTGGCTTACATAAAAGTAAAATAATAATAAGGAACACCTACCTGTAGCACTTTTGGAAAGCAACTGAATAAAGCATGGAACATAGCACAGAGCAAGGACAGGCTGCTCTATACTGGAAACGATGCCAGTGGTGGTTGTGGGGTCAGCAGTGCCATGCCTCTCCCTTACCTTCCCCTCCTCCTCCCCAGGCAGTGCCCTTTCCTAAAACACCCAGCAAGCAAGCTAGGCAGTTCCTGTGGCTGTAAGACACTAAAATCAAGCTTTCTTGGCATGAGGTCATATATAGTTGGTGGGCCCATAGCTGGGGGTCTGGATCCTGGGTGGAGCTTGTCAGGCCCACTAAGGTCTATTAGTGCTCTTGTTAAGACCCTGATACAGAGCAAATAAAGAAAACAGAAGATACAGCTAGATTTAGAAATAATAATAATAAAAAAGAAAATGTTACTAGTTTTGTATGAATTTCAAGATAAAGTCGTGAGAAGATCCTTGGATAAGATAATCTGCTTTGGGTAACTATTATGTGAAGTTCTAAAAATTGCTTTTTAATCAAATGAGCATGTAAATCTTGGTGGAAAAGTACCCAGAAAACAATACTTTCGTCTAAAATAACATAGACATTTTATCTCCACCTGTTTTGGCACACCACTCTTTAAAATATTCAGCCAGTACTCGTAGATACATCTTCATGTGGCCTAGGAACTGTGCTTACACAGAAACTTCCAGAGGACCAAAATCTTTTACCACCACATTAAGAAGCTGTGCAAACAAGTATACTGAAATAGAAGAAAAATTGCTTCTACTTGCACAGACCTATCCACTGGCTCAGTGCATATTTGTTCATGTTAGATTTTAACAAGAAACAGAACACAGGTCACTGGATGTTTTTTCAACTAGGTTTCAGATAATATTACTTCATCTATTTTTTCCCACATTATGACCCAATCATATAAAAGTTTTCAAAGGAGAAAATACTCCAGATAGAGTATTTAAAATAGAGTTGGTATCCAATAACCAAATTAAGAAGAAAAGACGATGATAAGAAGAGTCTGATGTCATTCTGGCAGCAATGTTATTTGATCAAAGCAAGTCAGAGATGGAGAACTAACATATGAGACTTGCCAGCAACTTCAGCTTCACCTTCATCAATGGCAAATGAGGCAACTTCCAGCAAACACATTACCATATTGGCAGAACTGAAATAACCTTCATATGACTGATAGCCTGCCTCAGAAAGGATGCCTGATTTTGATCCCTTGAGTACTTTAGAGGACTGTATTACCTCAGTACCTGAAGAAGATAAAGTTATACACACGTACGTGGTTGGACCAAAACATGCCATATGCTAGTTTTCTTCTTAAAGCAAATTCAGTCTATTGAGTAAATAAGCATTTGGAGTATAATAGATTAGGGGTAGGAAAGGAAAAAAAGGTACCAATAACAACAATCACCAGGGCCATTAATCTCCTCAAAGCTACCTGCCAGATCTTGGCAGTATAGAAGCAACAGACTTCTTCATTTTTTGGAAAGAACACAAATACAGTACTGTGGCTGATTATTTCTCCAGATATACTGGTTTGGCTGTACTTATATAGACCTTACTGGCACACACTGTCCAGAAAGTAAAGTAAATACTTGAGAAACATGAAGTCCTCGTGTCAGATAATGGGCCTTTAAAACAATCAAAGTGTTTACATAGAACTTTTATGTTCGACATTGTTGTCATAGTTTATTTTGCCCCCAGAGTAATGGAAAAAAGGTAGAGATGTAAAATGCATGAAATAGCACCAATTAAAAGAAAAACAAAACCCACAATCCTTCAGCAAAAATTAACGGCTTGATATAAAACACTTCTAGTCAGTCAACAACCATTGCACCTGGATCTGCTCCTGGCGAATTTCTGATGGTAAGAAGATTAAAGACGATTCTATCCATGGCACCCAGACAGCCTTAAACTAAATGTTCCAGCTCAAAGGAATGCTAAACATGAGAAGGTGAAACGAAAATCCATCAACAACAAATGTCAGTGCTTGGCACAGTGCAGAACCACTGCCTGACCTGGGATCAGGGACTGGAGCTCTCAGACATTAGGATTTATTCAGAATTAAGCAGATATAACTAGCCACCTTCCTATGAGGATTCAGAAGGATTTCATTAGAGGACGTGAACTGATCAGCAGTGTTTTCTGGTCCAACAAGGAAACAATCAAGGATCTTTTTGAATTCCCTAATGAAATGTGAACTACTTAGGAGGTTTTCCCCCAGGACCGCTTTAGAAACCAGAACAACCCTCTCAAAGAATTAAACTTAAAAACTCTATGTGTATGCTCCATATGCATGTGCTTGTGTGTTTGAGTTTTAGAAATGTTGATTTGTCATTTTAATTTTCAGTGTAATTGCCAGAAAGGACCAGGATATGTTGTAAGGGTAGGGGTAGGATAATAAACAGGGCAATTTCAGGAAAGGGGTTTTCCTAGCAGCAGCATGAGACACGTTCTTATTTAAAACATCAAATTAAACCAAATACTTCATATTGTATGAGGTCACTTGTATCCAGACATTACCATTTTCTAAAATAAAATACTGCTTTTCACACTGGGAAAGGTTTACACTAAGTTCCATCAATCTGAGCTTTTGTACTATGAAGATCTTGTTCTTCCCTCTTGTGACAGAGATCTTTGTGGTTTTGAACTGTCAAATGCAGGCAGTTGTATACAGTCCAATCTCAGAGTACAGCTATCCTCTATCTGTCCTTTCATATAATAAACAAATCTGACTTTAAACCTGGACTATTCAAAGCCATGACAGAAAGAAACACACGAATACATACTGCATGTAAGTATTGAGACTGAATCACAGAATTACAGAATCATCAGAATTTGGAAGGGACATCTGGAGATCAACTTTGTCCAGGCCTCCGCTAAAGCAGTTCCCTACAGTAGGTTGCACAGGAAAGTGTCCAGGTGGGTTTTGAATATCCCCGGAGAAGGAGACTCCAGAACCTCTCTGCACAGCCTGTTCCAGTGCTCTGTCACCCTCACAGTGACAGAAAGAAGTTTTCCTTATGTTCAATGTGTTCCAGTTTGTACTCTCTCGCCCTGTCATTGGGCAACACTGAAGGCCTACATGGTTTATCTTATGCCATCAGATTATCTAATTTATTAAAAATTCCCCCACTGTGAAACAATTTATTTCAGCAAATATTAAATTACAATATTAGTAAAACTGTGAAAATTAAATGACAATAATTATATATAAAAAAATTATGTACAAAAATCAAACTCCTGTAAGAGGTGAAATAGAAGCACATACCCTTTACCAGGCATCCCAAATAGCTGCAGTTTTGCCTTAAGTTTCCTGCCATATTACCTGGTGCCCCATGCTCCTCCCAAACAATTGTGCAATGTCATCAAGGTGTTACCCATTTTCACTGTCAGACCAGTGTTCCCCCGATACCCTACCTTCTGCCTTTGCTTTATGGAAGTCTTCTTACTTAGGTGTTCTGTGTACATCAAAACAGGATTTGCAGGGGATACAGGAAAACACACTTTTTAGTTCCTAAAGTTGGCCAAGTCAGCTATTTCCTCAAAACTGTCAAGACATTTAGATGCAGAGCTAAAATCATATTAATAGCTTTACTGATGAAAATGCAAGTATGTAGAAAATTCCAGCACTTTGAGTTGAGGGATCAGTTTGAAGACTTAAATTCTGTGGTGCTTTTTTTTCCAGAGAGGCCATGATAGCTTTGTAATTTTGAAAATTTGCCCTAGCTCTTGTAGAGTAAGAGGAAGACTTTTTCTTCACTACTAAAAAAATGTAATAATTTATGAGGGCTCAACAGAGCAATTCCACACTGATAATATCCTGAACTAAGTAAAATCTTTGCCTCTGACATCAATAGAGATAAAATCTCCCCATAATATTGTTCTGTTTGTTAGATTTGAGTTTACTTGAAAATAAAGCATGTAGTTACTTGGGATATAGGTGAAACATTGCCTAATTCATTTGCTGTTAGGTATTTCCAGTTCAGGAGATTTGCTGAGACTCTTTGGCCCTGGCATGTATATCTGTAAGGAGTGCAGCTTCAGTAAAAGTTGAAGTCTTGCCAAAAATCATACTTTCAAAGATCCAAATTTGTCTGTTTCAAGGTCTATAAAATACCAAGGCAGAATATTATCATTTTAGACTTCTTTTCAAGGAATTCCCAATGGAATAGGGAGCTGGCATGGTAGATGAGAGGGAAGCTCTCCAAAGCATCTTTCCAATTGTAGCTGGGTTGATGTGTCCCTAGGACTCCAGTTCCCTCTTGCACTACCACACATGGGCACACAAGGCTCTCTTAGCTCCTGAAGGGCCCAAACCAGCCTCCTGTTCAAGACAAGAGAGTGCAATAATATGCCCTTTCAAGAGTTTTCAGAGGTCCAGAGGCACAGAAAAATCCACAAAAGATATTGCAGAAGGAGCAACAATCTTCCCACCAGTCTCATCAAGATGATTTTGCGTATTCTTGCACCATGGCTCCATTATGCCCCATTACTTTATTTATTCCATAACAATATTTAATAAATTTTCATCAACTTAACATGGTAAATTTGCATGCCAGAAGGAATGGAAAGACCGGAAATTACCAGATCCAGATCTAGGACTGAAGTACAGAAAATTTCTCAACATAGGGACATACTGCTCTTTCTGTTTCAGACAAATAAACACTGAAACGTCCAAATGGAAACTGAGTGAGTTTTCCTGTCAGTCAGCAATTCAGACAAGGGTTAATACAGGTTGGTTATAAGTATACTTTTCTGTGCATATTTTATATATATAACTACCTTAAACTACCTTAAAAAATATATATACATCTATATAAGATACATGTAAATGTATTTCTTAAAGTCAAACTTGTGCTTAACAAAGATATATTACTTTAAACACACTTGCCAAGAAGGGAATCTGCACTTGAGAGTACTGGTATACAAGGAGAGTGTATTTTGTATTCCTGCAGAAGATTTCCTCTAAAATCTTGGTAGAAGAGGAAATTAAAGAAGACAAACTGAACTGTGATGCTTAGGGAGTCCCTTGATTCTGCCTGTCAAAGTTTCAAGCCTGCTTGGGGCCTCAGGGGAGTCTGGCTGCTCCTGCTCCTCCTCTGCCAACCAGACAGTAACGGCCCACTGCTTTTATTCATTACCCTGAATGTAATGCACTAAATTTAACAAGTAACACACTCAGCGGGAATTTATTGGCCTTTTGCAGCATGATTGCAAGGTAGGATATGGATATGGATTCCAATTACTGCTGACACCCAGATAAGAGGAACAAAGCCTATATATATGATTGTTATTAATCAAAGGTAATATCTGGTATTGCAAGGAAACAAAAAACAAACTAAGAATAATTTAAAAATATTAAGGTAAATATATATATTTTTTAATCAAAGTATTAGTCATTCCAAATAAAATTATACTGGTATTTTCTAGTTAAGAATTACAAAGGGGACAGCATATTATACAAAAATGTCCAGAAAGAAAATTTAAATAACAACATTTATTCATTACAAAACAATATGCAGAAAATTCACATCCCAGGAGATGTAATACACTGTGAGAAGCCTAAAACAAAAATATGCATACATTCACAATTATGTAAGTATTAATGATCACTAAACAAAATAAAAATTGGTAATGTATTCCAGAGAGCTGAGATGCATATTCAACTGACAGTATTAAAAGATGGGATAGGAAGGAATTAATTTTTCTTGTTCACATCTGGAGTTTAAATAGGTACAATATGAATGGGCAAAGAACAAGCCAAAGACCACTGTTTGAAAATTCCAGAAACCAACAGATGTGAAACACATGTATATCTGTCCCAAACCCCTCCCAGGTGAGTAAAGAATCTAACCATTCAGCTATCTCTGATTGCCTTTCCCTTATTACACTGCAGCCCACTGCAGATTAAATACTGGGGATATTCAAAGCAGTACGAGGCAAGGAGTTCATCTCCATAGCATTCAGAATTTCCATTCAGCTTGGACCTAGAAGATGAAAGTCTTTTCCAAGCTATCCAAACCATTAAGATCTGCAGAGTGCAGCCAGAAAGCTTGTGAAGATTCTCATTACCGTCCTGATATTCCTGATAATTCAAGCTGACGGTATCAGATGGAGAATGTTTTCTGGTAGCAACTCTATGAACCTTAAGCAAGAGGCATTACTTTTCAAAACCAAGGAGTTAAAAAGATGAAATTTCAATTTCTGAAAAGATGCGACAGTACAATTCACTTGAAATTCATTAAGTCCGCTATTCTCAGGCTACCTCAGGTTCCTACAGATACAACTTATCTATGTGTTTGTCCAAAAATTATTCCAAAAAAGACACAGCAAGTACCACGCTGGTCCTTCCTGGCTGAACCTTATGACTCTTTTTTGTTTCCTGAGAAGCTATTCCCTTGTACTCCATTTATTTCCCAGTCCCTTCAGTACTGGTAAAAGCCAGTGTATTTGCCCAAGGGGACAGAAGTGACACCAGCAGCTGTCTCAAACAAACCATCACAAACCTTTCAGTGCAGCTCCCAGAAACTAAGCACAAGCAAATACTTGGAGACCAAATTTCAAAGGGAACTTCACCAGTTCTTCTGTACTTTCTGACTCAATTCTACAAGCCATTGTTATCATGCCATCCACATAATCTGCAGTGTTCGTATCAGTTATTATGTGTATAACATGCGTTAGCTTGCTTTTTCTGGGATGCTTGCTCTCACTTGTTATGGGAGAGAGAGTTTCTGCTGATGTTGGGGGCTATATTTTTCACCACACTTGTGAAGAGAAATGTCATGAGCAGATCAGTGCCCATATCTTGGATATAACATAGATAAAGTACAAGATATAGAAATATACACATCTCATAAAGTGAGGGAAGGTAGGAGGGGAGATGCATCTTGATTTTAATGAAAACAATCTCTTAGTGACATAGAAAAAAACAATTATATTTTCTCACCTCATTTTTGCCATTTTACCTGATACATAAAAGTGTTCTGAGACTGAGTGCAGCACGGGTATGAAGAGAATAAATACAGAGGAATCACATACTTTTTAGGAAAAAAAAATACTTTTTAAACAGACTCTGTGTACACTATACATTTATACACATAATAAACATGTACATAAACTTACATTTATACGAACCTATCACATGGGTTTGCTATGTGTATATGAACGATGGACTGTATTAGAGCAGGAAATCATTTTTGCTGCATTTGTTGCTGTAAGGTATTACTGATAAATGTTTGATTACATATATACATTATTTCAAACTGAGAAATGGGTTGGTGATGCAGCCTTGGTATCAAAGAGGTCTTTCTATTAATAACTCTAATATTTTCTTGCAACCTGTGAAGTTTTTCACTGAGGGAGAAAGTGAAGCAGCTAAAATTTTGATTCATCAGGACTTGCAGATATATATATAACTCCAACCTTGAGATAAGTGTTTGCCAGAGCTTTGTAAATAAGGACTTTGCTAAGAAGTGACTTACTAAACTGCACTTTTTTCCAAACATCGGTCTTAGAGAGTTTTGGATCAGACCTCAAAAGAAGGGCTACTTCTTTAGCTAAAATGCATACTAGCCTTTTGCGGTGCTTGCTGATGTTACAACAAATGCACAGAAGCTATGTGCCTGTGATGGTGTACACATCGTTTTGTAGAGAACATGTAATAAAAAGCAGCATACTCATATTCCAACTAGCTGCTTATGTAGAACAACAAAACAAAACAAAACAAAACAAGGGTGGCTATTGTAGCTTGTCAGCACTGCAACAAACGCTAAAACTCCATTCTTTTGTTCTCAAATGTTAATGGAAAAAAAAACAACATTTTCTGAAAAAAGATTACAATTTAAAATGGTAATGATACATTTGTCTCAAGAGAATTTGTATTCTGTCTGAAAATCAATCAAGATATGCTGAAACAATTTAGGGAGAAATCACAGCTGAATACTTAAAATCCTGGGAACAAAGAATGGTACCTGCATGTAGGAGACAGTGGCAATACCCAGCAACAGACAGAGAAATGCATTTTGTAAATGTATAAACTCATCAATTCTGATACCTTCTACTATAAATGATGTGATTTTTGTATACGGTGCACTGTCAAGAAGAATATTGTGCCCTCCATATTTTTGCTAGCACGTACCATGGATGTATATTGGATCAGACTCTCTTGATTGGAATAAAATCACTAAAATGTGGATCAGGTCGATAACTTTAATGCAAAATATTATATTCCCTTTTTTTTCCGAATTTTTCACAATGCTTTTAACACACTAATCCTTAAAAATCATTTAAGCAATAAGATTGGGAGAAGGCATCGCATTGGACGGGAATAATTTCATGTCTCAGATGTGTTGTGAAGCATGAGGATGAAGAATGAGTGACTTCAGTCACCTGAGAAGTGCAATGAGTCCCAGAAATGCACTGCCTAAAGTATCCTATTGCTATTACAACATGGAAATTATTTTAGAAAAAGTCACACCCACGGAGCTAGTAAGAATGATTAGATATGAGTGATCAAGGCGGCAACCATACAAACTGTAATTCACTGTTTAATAAATGAGAGCTCCACCGCCGTGCTTTTAAAAATAAAGTGTACATTTTAAAGATTAAAAAGAACCTCCTTGCTCAGGGGAAGTGCTGCCCTGGCCAAGCGTGACTGTCAAAGCTCAGCTACAGCAACCTAGAAAATATGGTGTTTGAGCTGCTATATCTGCCCCAGAAGATATCCATGGTGACGTTTGTCCAAATCCAAAGCCTTCAGGAGATGCAAAGGCATTTGTGCTAAGATGGCACCTGCAAAGGTGAATGTCACTCCACCTCAACTGGTTTGAACTCAGCGTGCAAGACACAGCTGATGGGAAGCACCCACTCCCTCTTACTCTGTCAGGTCTGACCTTGGGAGCAGCCACAGTCTTCCTGGGTTGGAGAGCACCAAAGAAGTAAAGCTTTGTGTCCCACGGGGACACTGTTAGAGACAGTTAGGATGCTGTTAGAGACAGCAGTTCTTCTCTGGGTCAGAGCTCTGTTTAGTTTGTGCGCAAATATTTAAAATGTTATGATTAGTTTTGTTGGAGCTTTTATCACCATTTTGTTTCTTTTACAATGAAAAATCAATTTCCTTCTGGAGAGCTGTGACAACATGATGTTTTTTTAATGCAGATTTGCTATTAAAATAATAATTAAAAGAAGAGGTTTCAAAAAATGAAACTTTAAAAATACCACCCATCATTTTATAGACAACCGGTTGCAGTTGGGTTTGCTGATGTACTGTCCAACTGGATTCCTCTATGGCATATTATCAACTATTGAATGGAAATGACATTTTGATTTTGGAAAAAAAAAAAAAAAAAAGCTATTTTTCTTTTGAAAACGTTGGAAACCTAGCTACTTTTTAAAGTATTATCATCTTTTCCTATAAAGTTTATTCTAAGATCACTCTCCTATTTTCATTCTTGGCATATGTTTACAATTTAACCCTACCAAACACTCTATCAGTATTTTCTTCTCTATTCATACTGAGTTATCAATTACATCATAACTTACCATTATCTTCAGGAGATTTCTTTAATTTTATGACAACCTTTTTTTTTCATTTTCCTGGTAATTTAAACAGAAAAAAAAATAATAATAAAAGAAACAAATGGAAAAAAAGAAAGAAAGCAGTTTTCAATTTCAACTTCATAAGCATCAGCTATGAAAGTTCTTCAGCGGCTGAGGAGGACTTCCCAGGTCTGCATCCTCTGGAAGAACTTGATTTGCAGCCAGTTGTGGCAAACAAGCTACGTTGTGCTGGGCAGTGGGCTCAGTTACCTCCACTAAAGGGTTCTTGGCATAAGAATTCATCCTGCTCCAGCTGGAAATCGCAAAATGGCAACAAAGCAATTTTCCTGTGTTTTTTTCCTTGCGAGATGGTTTGCATGCCCTCATTTGCAAATGTTGTCAGGACAATGTCAGGTTGCTGTAGGCCAAACATTCAGATTGCTTATCTATATTTTATAAAACTTAATCCCACTGGCAATATTTGCTTGATTTCTCTAGTGGTTCAGTGAAAACAGTGTTTTATTTGGCTTTAAACTGTGATCATAGATGAAACATCACAGGACTATGCCAGATATGAGGGCCAGACACTGAAACTAACTCTAAGCAAAAACTGAAACTACTTAATCTGTTTATTAGTATAAGAGCTGCAAAAAAGGAAAAATAAGCCCCCCAAAAATTAATAAAAATTGCTTACCCAAAGAAATACATTATGATTTATTTACATATGGTTATATATAATGGAATTATATATGCCTGTGATTCTTTTTATACTGGAAAATATTCCTTTTCAGTGGCTGGGTGGTGCGTTTGCCTCTTTTTTGTGCAGTAACAGACCCTGATGCTTCGCGACGTGATACGGGTGCAGTACCACCAGCTTCCCGGCTCTGAGCCGCGGGGTCTCAGCCGTGGCAATGCTCATTAGCAGGCGGCAGTTGGATAATTTATCAGCCAGCCGGCACGTGGAGCTTCACATCTCTCGTCTGTAATTCAAGGGGGACGTTTCCCTCCAGCCTACTCCCACTCCCAGTTTAACCCTTCAGCAAAACTTCTGCACTATCTTTGCAAGGAGTCCTAATCCACACTAAATATGCTAATCAAGAAATACCTTGAGGGTCTTTTTTGATCATTTCAGTTAAACACATATGCTAAACCTGCAGCTTTCAGAGCTATCTTCAGTGAGGAGTCACTGTCTCTGCTATAGGAAATACTGTTTGCTTTGTCCTGTATAATAGGCAGATTTTAAACACACTGTTTTTTTATTAACAACCTCAGGCTGAGAGATTAGCTCAGGAGGATAAGTCCCATGGGGCAGGATGGATGCCCTGTCTGAGCACTCTGACCTTCCAGCCAAAAGGCATGGCCACAAATATTGGGTGTGGAGGGGATGGAAGTTGAGATGTCCACTCTGCTGGGATCTCCATCAGTGCGCTTGCAGCGAACGGCTTCGGTGAGGCAGCCCTGTGATGGATAGCAGTGGAAGTCCATCAATTTTTGCAGCTAGCCTTTTTTTTTGCTGTGAGACTCCCCAGAAAGAAAAGTGTCAATAGGAAACACAGATGGGGCAAGTCTCAGAGGCACTGTGGTGTGTGCTGCCAGATAGCCAGAGAGAAGCCATCGCCCCAGAGAAATGGCTGCATGACTCCTACACCAGCAGCCTTGTGCTTCTCAGAAAAACCCTCTGGGATCTGCTGGCTGTGGGAGAGAAACCAGCCTTACTCTGAGTTTGAAAACTTTGCCTCCTCCCATGGACTTGTTATGGAAAAATCTTCTAGTGAAATCTCATGGAACTTTGCTCTGATCGATATTTTTTCTTGCAGGCTTTTCCATAGACAGAAGAAGCGTATATGCCTGTAAGATCATGTTACACTGTGTACGAACACTGGAAAAGAAGAGGTCTGAGAACTACGCTGAAGAAAATGGTGGATCTTCCTTCTCCTTGGCTCTCAACACCAGTGAGCTGCTGAACCTGGGAGATGCCATGCTTCTACCCACTTAGGGACGGGAGGCTTGTGGTGGAAGGGAGGAGAAAAGGAATATCACTGAGGTTAATTCAGAATGGGTGCTCCTCCCTCAGAGCCTTGCCCTCTCACCACAGGTACTGGCTGAGGATGGGGCCCTGTGTACTAAAACAGATCCCATGTAAATATTTTATCTTCTCGAGTGAAGCAATAAATGCCGGCACCACCATTTGTGGTTCTGTTATTTAAAGGGTCACTAATCAAGTGGCAAACTCACCTTGCCAACAGATCTACACATGGGCAGCCCATACTCATGTGGCACTGCTCACCCTGCCTCCCTCATGCACTCAGCCATCTCCCGCCTCACCAGGCTCAGTCCAACCTGGGCAGTGAGCCCCGAGGGCTCACCGGGGTGTGCTGTGCTCAGCACTACGGGAAATGCCGGCCATAGCCACCAACTGCAGCTCTACAGCAGTGACGAGACTGGGAAGGGTTAAAGTTTTTGTCTGTGACACTGAAATTGAGGCCAGCTGTAGGTCATATTCACGTCCCAGTCACAGGAAAATGAACCTGTGAGACAGAACCTAATTATCTGCTAAACCAAAAGCCAGTCTCAGTTCAATAACTTACGACAGAGCTGGCAGCCAGATATAGTGTTGCCATGGTAACGCTGAAAAAAAAATCCACTGCAGTAGAGAACAAGAAGGAAAAGAAGGAGACTGTAACCCTAAATATGCTGTAGCCATTTGATCTTGGACAAGTGGATATGTCTAAAGAGCCGGATTGCTACAACTGTCTATCCACTTTAATATCCTCTATAATTACTGAAATGAAAAATGCAATTACAGTGTGCTCTGAGCTAAAAACCAGGAGTCACTCACTAACTGAGAATTAATTTTAGAGGGAACAATATCAGCTTCTTCCCCCTCTCAACACACACAGACTTACAAGTATGTGGGGGCTGGAGAGCAGAGGCGCCTGCTTCCCGCTAGTCCGAAATCACTTCATGCCAATCAAGCCCTCAGTTTTCACCATCACCTTCCCCTCCTCCCTCTCCTTCCGCCACAAGCAATTATACATGAGGGAAAAGTTTAGCAGAGCACAGCACTAAAGCTCTTACTTTGGAGACCGCAATGTCTGAATGACTTGCGGCTATGAGTGACACAAGTTTACAAGTCTCAGCAAAACTCCCCAGAACAGTCCCTTGTAGGAGACATGCCAGAGACCATATAGTAGAGCACTCATCTGTGAGGACCATGGAACCATGATCATTTTCTCAGAGATATGGATTTGATATCAAAAAGATCCATTCTGATTTCATGGGAGAACGTGCGTCTGATTATGCGTGTGCCTGTTAAAGACTGAGATTTTAAATGAAGCATCATGGTTAGAGACTACAATTCAAAACAAATCAAGATTTTCTTTTTTTTTTTTTTTTGGCCTGCACTGCTATATAGGTGTCCTCAGCCTGCTGCCAGAGCTCTCCATGCTACCCAGAGCAGCCAGCTTGCTAACAGTGAGACTTGGCCCCCAGAAGCTGGCGACTGCAGGTTTCCGACTCTCACATAGCCATGCTATTCAGGGTCAAAATGTTCTTGCTAATGTCTTACTAATTTTATGAGAGACTTCTCAGAAATAATAGTATCTGAGGGGGTTAGGATAGCAAAATCATTTCCGACCCAAATGTGATTAAGAAATATTATTGTCTTCATATTTTTGCTGTGCGTAAGCTTTTTCCTTTTTTTCTGACTGGGTAAAGTGGAGTCCACATTTAGCAGTCCCTTTTCTGAAAAAGCTCTCATTCCAGTAATAACGCTGTCTGAACAAGTAATATGCATTCAGGTATGGTGTCTTCTGAAGTGGGTTATGTATCAATCACAGCTGTGCAGTGCTGTGTAGGTAATGAAAAGAAGCAAAATTCATTCAGCAATAAGTTGTTGGCATTCTTGCTGCTTTTTTTAAAGGCACAAAAACAAACAAAAAAGAAAATACCACCCAAACACCACAAACCTACAAACACAAAACTCACCACATGGAACACATTCTGTTGGTCTTTCCATATTTCCATATTGTTTAAGACTAGCATCCTGATCTTGTAAATGCTAACTATCAGCATCTAGTTCAAGGAGTAGTTAGATTGAGCTGGTAGAGGTGTTTGGCACCTGCAGTGAATTTGAGCATGATCTTTCTATACACGCACAGGTTTTGTTAGCTGTAATGTGAATCTAAGTGGGATCACAGTACCATTTTCAATGAGCCAGTCTGACACTCGGGGTAACTGAGGTCTGCTAAAGTCAGAGGGCCTGAGCTTGTTTATGCTGTTCATGAGTATGGTATCGCTAAAAACATAAATGACATTGTGCTTTTCTTTAGTTGAGATCTGTATTTCTGAAATGCTAGCAATGTGCTTTTTAACCAGTCAGAATGTGCTGAGTTTCTTCAAACTATGTAAAGGATTTTTAAGAGTCTTCAGTGGCTGCTGGAAATTGGCGTTAATGCACTGATTTTCAGTGTTCACAGAGCAAACTCAGGAAACAGATAATTCATTTTTGAGAGAAATTTTCTAACAATGCCCCTGAACCTTTCCTACAAAGAACAATCTCATAGGAAATTTAGAGACATGAGCAAAGCAAAAGAAAGGGAAAACTCTTGGTAAAAGGAAATATTTAGAGAATGGAAATTCTGCTTCCATTTAAAGAAGCAAAACAAAAATACCCTGCTTTCATACATGGAATAAGGAACAAAAATCTGAATTTGCTACTCGGATGCATTTGTTTCCCACCTGAGGCTGCAGGCAGTCTAAAAGAGTACTTCCAAAAACAGAACTACTTTGTCCCTCTCAATTATACTGCTGAGAAAAGATAAGTTCAAAGGAGAGCTCTGGATCAGGTTTGTGCTTCCACTGCATAATGGAGCCATCTCTATTAGCTGTACTTTGGATATATCCATTATAATGAATGGAGGTTTTTCTGGAAAGGAAGAAACCATCCTCCTCTATGATGTTAGCGACATGTTTTTCCCTAACAAATCCCTGGACTGCACACTTTAAACTGCTCATCACAGCCATGAAAGGGGTGAAGTATAGCTCTGACATAGTATGTATTTACACAGCTGAAATCCAAACAAGTCTTTTAGTTGATCTTCTATTGTTTGTAGAAAACAGCAGGCAAAGACCAGCTAATGAAAAGAGAGCACCATTTTGTACGGATAGAAACATTAGTGGCAGTGGTTAAATTCTGGCTTTACAATTCATGTACAAAACTCCAGCTTACTTAAATCTGAGCTACATGCAAACATCCATTGACAGATTTCACTACGCTGTTTTCACTCAACTTTCTCTCAGAATACAAATTCAAAAAATAAAGTGGGTTGTGATAGTCACACTGGAATATTTTAAGAGAGATGCATCTTTCTGAACAAAGTACTTAGTTTGCAAAGTCCGTAGGAGTCTAATTGGATGGGACACAAGGCAGGTTTCCCACTTGTAGTTATCTAGTGCTGTTTGAGATGCCCTGCTGTGTCTCAGACACCTATCTGAGGCAGGCAGTTATGTCACACAGTACCTACAGACTTGGGGCCTTTTGGAGATCAATAGGGTGACCTAAGGCAAAGAGAATGAGAAACCTTCCAATAATGTGTGGATTACTAACTTTAGCAGTCATTATCATTAGGACAAGGAAGCTATATTCCTTCTAATACGTGACATGAGGAGTCATTTCTGAGGATATTGGCAGCCATGAGCCCCATGGCTCTTCAGAGGGCTGGTAGCCTGGGCTTGGTGCTGCTCTATCCACCTGCAGCACAGCCCCCTTGGAAATGTGCACAGCACACAGGAGCAACCTCAACCAAAATATTCTTTGTTTTCTGAGCGGACTGGTAAGCTGTAAGCAGCTTTTCAACTGCACTGTGTAGTTATATGCCCAGTGACAAATGGGAGAAAAGTGCCACTCGTGATGGGCAGTTTAAATGACTAAGCAAAGGAGATAGCAGTAGAGAAGTAGTCTATTTTGTCCTAGGTGGGCTGAATGATTTTTATACAGAATGAACTGTATTTTCTTACTTAAATTGGTCAGCACTGTGCTCAACAACTAACGTTAAATTTTGACTATGCTGTTATGTCTGAGACAAATACCACATAAGCATATGAACACACTCAACTGGCCTCTTTGACATCTGTACTATAGATGTCCTAATGAACTAGAATTATACAGCAGAGTAGCTTTACTTGATCTAATCCTCCTAAAATCAGCAGTTATTAATAGATATTAAATTTTGATTTTGAAACAAGAAGTTGGTGGCTGTCTTAAAAATCGGGAGTATCGATTACTTCAGATAGTGTTGAGTACAAGTGCACAATTTACAAATTGTGAATCACCCAATCAAGCTGCTGTATCACAAGCTAAAATTTCTATTTGAGTTAAACAGAGAATATTTAAACTTTTGTTCCATTGAATATGCCTGGATAGTTTTGAATTGCTTTAAATGACACACGGTGAGGTTGCTTGATTTGTTACTATCTTTGTTGCAGTTTTTAGATCCTGAACTAAATATTGTATTTCTTTGCTTAGATCTAAATAGAACTTTTCAGTCTGCTAAAATCCTCTTCCAGAGCTAGTATTCAGCTTTTATTCAGGCTTCAATGCAAACTTTTCACTTTGTTGCTGAAATCTGTGCCGCTGCAGGTACGATGTCCTGACAACACCTGCCAGTGTGCATTACACTATTCTCCCTGTAATTTGGAGATATGAAAGCAAGAAAGGATCAAGTTCATGGTATGAGGCTTTGGAGGGGTGGAAATAGATTAAGTAAGTGCTTTGTAAGAATGGTAACCACTCTTCCAAATGTTTACTTTTCAAGACATCTTAGCAACTGAAGCCAATGGCAAAAGTTGTCCTGGACTATCACAAGGCCACAGCATTTCTTTATGGAATCTAAATGGCTGCAGGACGCTTTTGTCTTTCTTTGTACCAATAAAAACTGCCTTGAGAACAGCACCAAATCTTACGATCCTTATCTTTTTCACCTTAAAATCTTTCCACTGTACAGAACAGTGTGTGGTTGGAAATTTTTGCCAATAAGCTATGTTTATCATTAAAAACAAAATAAACAGAAAAAAAAAAAATCAGTGTCCCCAGGTAAAATCTGTCAGATAACAGCACATTACATATTCTATTTGTCGAGAAATCACTTAGAGAAAACAAATTAAGTGAGCACAGTAATGCAGGTTGAATAGAAGTGTAGTGCCTTGGAAGTCCATGCAAGCTACTTACATAGGCTTCGACATTTTCTCAGTCCCCTTCAGTCACGAATGGATCTGTAGAACATGGAGATACTTGTAACCAAGAAAAGATACTGTTATTAAGGTAACAAAAGGCTTCTTGCAACAAAAGAAAAAGTAATTTAACAAATGCATAGAAGAAACAAAAAAAGTCAGCCAAGGGCACTTAAACAGGTCGGTACCATTTATTAGTCACTGGATTACAGTCTGTAGGGGACAGGAAAACACAACGGAGCAGTATCACTATACCTGTCCCGATCTTATCCTTTTACCCGGGAATGTGCTGGTGGCTATCGTCAGTGAACAGATTCTGGGCTAAGATGCTAGCAATTTGCTAGATTGTTAACGTTTCTTTCCACACCAGTGCCCTCTGTTTTGCTGCTTCTTAAGATATGCTAAGATAAAGCCAATGGACAGTGTCTAGACATCACGTACCTATGGCCTTTGAAAGTCATTTGATGCAGTAGGTCTGTGTTATACATGCACGGGTTTAATGAGGTTCTTATCAGATTTTCAGTAGTGTTGTACAGCAGGCAAGAAAGACAGAACAACTGAAAAATCCTTACCTTTGATTTCATACCTGTTGCTATAGACACGGCTACATGTTTCATGCTATTCTGTTTGAGCGGCTTAAGCATGGTATGACCACCTTTGTATGCTAAGGACATTTTCCTTTTTCAACTTCACGCAAGACTGAATCTGTTAGCAAATTTGGGCACAGCTTGCTAATTTGGCTTAGTTTATCATACGTGCATTACATCTTGCCACCTTCCCCCTTCCCTCCCCCCCTTTTTTATTACCAAAGTGTCCTCCAGATGGTTTTGTTTCGCTGAATGAGAAAACAGAAATTTTGCAAAGTGTGGTATCTCCTTGTGCAACAATTGGAAAGACAACTTCAGGGTCATTATTGGACCTTCAGGCACTGAAGGTCTGGTGCTAACTCAAAGCCTTCAGTCAGGACAGCGACTGCGCAATACCTATCCAGGACACAAGGGAGTTGTTCCCCAAAACAGCCTTCCTCTGTAAGACCTGTTGTGCTTTGTATAAGACATTTCAAGGGAGACAGATTTTGGATAATATTTACTTGTATTTGTTAGTGCAACAATACTGGGATTGTTACAGTTGCAATGCTTATTCCCCTTCCTTGTTGACTGCAGATATTTTGCCATAACAGCGTGTTCCTACAGATTTAGGAAAAAGGAGAAAGGAGAAGGAAAAAAGGGAAGGGGAAGGGAAAAGGGAAAGGGAAGGGGAAAGGGAAGGGAAAGCGAAAGGCTCGGTGCAGTGACCACTGCCCTGTGGAGCCCATTCCAGGGCCCAACCACCCCCTAGTGAAGAATCTTTTCCTAGCCCCAACCCACCCCTCCCCTGGCACAGCTCCATGCTGTTCCCTCCGGCTCTGTCACTGTCACAGAGGGCAGAGTTCAGCGCTGCCCCTCCACTCCCTGTGAGGAGCTGCAGCCACCATGAGGCTTCCCCTTGGCCTGCTCTGCTCTGCGCTGAGCCAGCCAAGGGACCTCAGCCTGTCCTCACATGTCTTTGCCCTCCAGACCCTTCACCACCTTTGTTTTCCTTCTTTGGATACTTTCTAATAGTTTTATGTCCTTCTTATATTGCAGTGCCCAAAGCTGCACGCAGTGCTCAATGTGAGGCCACACAGCACAGAACAGAGCAAGACAATTCCTTCCCTCTCCCAGCTGGCAGCGCTGGGCCTGATGCACTCCAGGTATGGTTGGCCTTTTGGGCTGCCAGGGCACATTGCTGTCTCATGTTCAGCTTGTTGCCACATGCTCTGAGACATTCCTTTCCTTCCATCGAGCGTAGGCTACCTACTGGAGGTAGGAGGTGATAAAAGGGTAAGATATTTCAGGTTGCACCATCATCCAAAGGAGCTGTGCCCATCACCTTCAACAGGCTGTCAGAAAAGCAAGTTACTTTCCCACGCCTACATGGAACCTGGTCCTATGATGTACTGCTTACGCACACATATTTCAATAGTATTGAAAACTGTACGCTGGAAATGAAAGTAACTGTAAAACACAACTAATCCTTTATCAAGATCATGGAAATTCTGAATAAGACACAAAAAAAAGAACAAGACAAGATTTGGAGTAGTATCCCAAGATTGGTGAAATGAAATTGATTTCCATTCAAATCAGGTCTTTTACTTTTCTTGAAAATGTCAAGGTGTCAGCCTTGGCCATTACCAGACTGTGATTTATAGTAGAGACAAAGCGATAATACTCAGGTGACTGTCTGGGACTGTACTGCTGTGTCTGGAAAGGCTACAGATGACAGCCATCTCTTTTCTTAACCAACTCGCATTGCTTATCTTAGGATCAGCCTTCCCACACTTCTCCACTCTAAATCCTTGATAGAGAAATGATAAAGCATATAGGCTTGAAGATTTACTTAGATCAGAAAAATAAGTATCATAAAGGGAGCAGGCTACAGAACTTGGGAGAAACACATTAAAAATAATCCTCTAGCTAACTGTATCTTAGCTATTTGGATGAATACCTGTAAAATGTAAGACCGATTGCCTGCTTTCAGCACATGGATATGTTTAAATCCATCTGTATGATCTATTTCTGTGACTCAAGTATGCTGGAAGAAAGAAAATGTTTAAGCCAAGGAAGTTTTCAAATAGTAAAAATAGTACACCTGTTGTAATTTCCTTTTGAAAAAGGAATATACACAATATATTCAATAAATAAAATACTGGAAGTTAAAAGTTACTTGGCTATTATTTGGTCAAACACTGCTGAGCTAATTCTGTTAGTTCTCTCCTTGGCATGAAAATCAGCTTGCATAAAGGTAACAGAAGTACCAACAGTTAAGATGCTAAACTCCTACTAATTTCAATCGGAATTATGTACCTTCAAGTAGCTCAGACAAGCCTTTTTCAAATCTACTCTCTTCATCTTCAGCTACAGTTGTAGTCTCAGTATAGTGGAATGAAAGAGAAAATACGATATCTGAGTAAGAAAATCAGCTAAAAGAGAAATTACTAGCACACCTAATTATACCATTCCTGACACTGGGTGTCTGGTCCTGCTATTAGTATTTGCAGAGGACATTGACAAATTAAGAAGANAAGCTATTTTTCTTTTGAAAACGTTGGAAACCTAGCTACTTTTTAAAGTATTATCATCTTTTCCTATAAAGTTTATTCTAAGATCACTCTCCTATTTTCATTCTTGGCATATGTTTACAATTTAACCCTACCAAACACTCTATCAGTATTTTCTTCTCTATTCATACTGAGTTATCAATTACATCATAACTTACCATTATCTTCAGGAGATTTCTTTAATTTTATGACAACCTTTTTTTTTCATTTTCCTGGTAATTTAAACAGAAAAAAAAATAATAATAAAAGAAACAAATGGAAAAAAAGAAAGAAAGCAGTTTTCAATTTCAACTTCATAAGCATCAGCTATGAAAGTTCTTCAGCGGCTGAGGAGGACTTCCCAGGTCTGCATCCTCTGGAAGAACTTGATTTGCAGCCAGTTGTGGCAAACAAGCTACGTTGTGCTGGGCAGTGGGCTCAGTTACCTCCACTAAAGGGTTCTTGGCATAAGAATTCATCCTGCTCCAGCTGGAAATCGCAAAATGGCAACAAAGCAATTTTCCTGTGTTTTTTTCCTTGCGAGATGGTTTGCATGCCCTCATTTGCAAATGTTGTCAGGACAATGTCAGGTTGCTGTAGGCCAAACATTCAGATTGCTTATCTATATTTTATAAAACTTAATCCCACTGGCAATATTTGCTTGATTTCTCTAGTGGTTCAGTGAAAACAGTGTTTTATTTGGCTTTAAACTGTGATCATAGATGAAACATCACAGGACTATGCCAGATATGAGGGCCAGACACTGAAACTAACTCTAAGCAAAAACTGAAACTACTTAATCTGTTTATTAGTATAAGAGCTGCAAAAAAGGAAAAATAAGCCCCCCAAAAATTAATAAAAATTGCTTACCCAAAGAAATACATTATGATTTATTTACATATGGTTATATATAATGGAATTATATATGCCTGTGATTCTTTTTATACTGGAAAATATTCCTTTTCAGTGGCTGGGTGGTGCGTTTGCCTCTTTTTTGTGCAGTAACAGACCCTGATGCTTCGCGACGTGATACGGGTGCAGTACCACCAGCTTCCCGGCTCTGAGCCGCGGGGTCTCAGCCGTGGCAATGCTCATTAGCAGGCGGCAGTTGGATAATTTATCAGCCAGCCGGCACGTGGAGCTTCACATCTCTCGTCTGTAATTCAAGGGGGACGTTTCCCTCCAGCCTACTCCCACTCCCAGTTTAACCCTTCAGCAAAACTTCTGCACTATCTTTGCAAGGAGTCCTAATCCACACTAAATATGCTAATCAAGAAATACCTTGAGGGTCTTTTTTGATCATTTCAGTTAAACACATATGCTAAACCTGCAGCTTTCAGAGCTATCTTCAGTGAGGAGTCACTGTCTCTGCTATAGGAAATACTGTTTGCTTTGTCCTGTATAATAGGCAGATTTTAAACACACTGTTTTTTTATTAACAACCTCAGGCTGAGAGATTAGCTCAGGAGGATAAGTCCCATGGGGCAGGATGGATGCCCTGTCTGAGCACTCTGACCTTCCAGCCAAAAGGCATGGCCACAAATATTGGGTGTGGAGGGGATGGAAGTTGAGATGTCCACTCTGCTGGGATCTCCATCAGTGCGCTTGCAGCGAACGGCTTTGGTGAGGCAGCCCTGTGATGGATAGCAGTGGAAGTCCATCAATTTTTGCAGCTAGCCTTTTTTTTTGCTGTGAGACTCCCCAGAAAGAAAAGTGTCAATAGGAAACACAGATGGGGCAAGTCTCAGAGGCACTGTGGTGTGTGCTGCCAGATAGCCAGAGAGAAGCCATCGCCCCAGAGAAATGGCTGCATGACTCCTACACCAGCAGCCTTGTGCTTCTCAGAAAAACCCTCTGGGATCTGCTGGCTGTGGGAGAGAAACCAGCCTTACTCTGAGTTTGAAAACTTTGCCTCCTCCCATGGACTTGTTATGGAAAAATCTTCTAGTGAAATCTCATGGAACTTTGCTCTGATCGATATTTTTTCTTGCAGGCTTTTCCATAGACAGAAGAAGCGTATATGCCTGTAAGATCATGTTACACTGTGTACGAACACTGGAAAAGAAGAGGTCTGAGAACTACGCTGAAGAAAATGGTGGATCTTCCTTCTCCTTGGCTCTCAACACCAGTGAGCTGCTGAACCTGGGAGATGCCATGCTTCTACCCACTTAGGGACGGGAGGCTTGTGGTGGAAGGGAGGAGAAAAGGAATATCACTGAGGTTAATTCAGAATGGGTGCTCCTCCCTCAGAGCCTTGCCCTCTCACCACAGGTACTGGCTGAGGATGGGGCCCTGTGTACTAAAACAGATCCCATGTAAATATTTTATCTTCTCGAGTGAAGCAATAAATGCCGGCACCACCATTTGTGGTTCTGTTATTTAAAGGGTCACTAATCAAGTGGCAAACTCACCTTGCCAACAGATCTACACATGGGCAGCCCATACTCATGTGGCACTGCTCACCCTGCCTCCCTCATGCACTCAGCCATCTCCCGCCTCACCAGGCTCAGTCCAACCTGGGCAGTGAGCCCCGAGGGCTCACCGGGGTGTGCTGTGCTCAGCACTACGGGAAATGCCGGCCATAGCCACCAACTGCAGCTCTACAGCAGTGACGAGACTGGGAAGGGTTAAAGTTTTTGTCTGTGACACTGAAATTGAGGCCAGCTGTAGGTCATATTCACGTCCCAGTCACAGGAAAATGAACCTGTGAGACAGAACCTAATTATCTGCTAAACCAAAAGCCAGTCTCAGTTCAATAACTTACGACAGAGCTGGCAGCCAGATATAGTGTTGCCATGGTAACGCTGAAAAAAAAATCCACTGCAGTAGAGAACAAGAAGGAAAAGAAGGAGACTGTAACCCTAAATATGCTGTAGCCATTTGATCTTGGACAAGTGGATATGTCTAAAGAGCCGGATTGCTACAACTGTCTATCCACTTTAATATCCTCTATAATTACTGAAATGAAAAATGCAATTACAGTGTGCTCTGAGCTAAAAACCAGGAGTCACTCACTAACTGAGAATTAATTTTAGAGGGAACAATATCAGCTTCTTCCCCCTCTCAACACACACAGACTTACAAGTATGTGGGGGCTGGAGAGCAGAGGCGCCTGCTTCCCGCTAGTCCGAAATCACTTCATGCCAATCAAGCCCTCAGTTTTCACCATCACCTTCCCCTCCTCCCTCTCCTTCCGCCACAAGCAATTATACATGAGGGAAAAGTTTAGCAGAGCACAGCACTAAAGCTCTTACTTTGGAGACCGCAATGTCTGAATGACTTGCGGCTATGAGTGACACAAGTTTACAAGTCTCAGCAAAACTCCCCAGAACAGTCCCTTGTAGGAGACATGCCAGAGACCATATAGTAGAGCACTCATCTGTGAGGACCATGGAACCATGATCATTTTCTCAGAGATATGGATTTGATATCAAAAAGATCCATTCTGATTTCATGGGAGAACGTGCGTCTGATTATGCGTGTGCCTGTTAAAGACTGAGATTTTAAATGAAGCATCATGGTTAGAGACTACAATTCAAAACAAATCAAGATTTTCTTTTTTTTTTNAAGAGTTAGCAACGTCGTGATTCAATCTTTCCAAAAATGTATCTTCCAGTAAGGAACTGAAGACAATCTCATTAGTTTAGGAATGAAAAAGCTAAGAGGTGATTGATAGCAAGTGACCACTTAAATTATCTAGAAAATATTCAGTAGCTGGAAGCTGATGCTAAACAAATTCCAATTAGAACTATAGCATAATTTTTTAACAGCAAAGTAATAGACTAACGGGACACTGTTCCTCAGGAGGTTATGGATTCTTTGCCATCCTGAATCCTAAAATATACCTGCAAACCAAACAGAAATTGTTGGTGTTGATGTGGGAGTTGCTTGGTGAATTTTGGTTGTGCATGTTTTATGGAGGAAGTCACACTAGATGATCGAGTTTGCCTTGGCAGCAGACATATGATATTTCTACTATGTGTGGGAGATGCAATGGAGGAGATAGGGTTAAAAAATAAAAAAGGCAGAAGGAAAGAAATAGGAGCTGTCTGGCTGTCTTCTTCGCATAGTGAACATAAAGTGCAAGCCTGTGCAGTACCATGTTTTACACTAGAGTAAACTGTAGAAGGGACAGAGTATAGGATGGCATTCAGGCACAAGTTCTGCCACATGGCAGGAGAGTCTGCAAGTCCACTAAAAAGACACCTGCAGATGTTAAAGTCTGCTGCCATTTCATAATCTGAGCTGGATTGTCAGATGAAGGCCTTTTTGGGTATAGCCAAATCATAGAGAATTGAGACACACGTAAGGCTACATTTTAGAAAAATTCTGATCTTGGTGACTCTTGAGCTACTACATTTATTTTGTTACTAGCTATTGCAGAAAATAATTCGGGCCATTTAAAGATATTAATCAGCTGAAGTCTCAATGAAAACTAAATGAATGTTGGGATATAAGATTTGTTAAAATGTGCACCCCTGTCTTCCCAGGCACAGTTAGTGCAAACACCCAAAGAAAAAAATAGTGCATTGACCACTGGCTGCTTCTCTATTGTTATTTGCATTATACTGCAGCCTCAGAACTCTAATGAAAGTCCAGGTCCCACTGTGCTCACTGCTGTGCTCCCAGTTAGCAGCAATCTCCATGCAAAATGGCCCCGGGTTTGCGCAGGAGGTGTTTCAGGGAAGGAAAGGAAAGGTTCGCTCTCTGAAATGGAGCTCGAGAGAATTGTCTGCGTTCTTGCTGGGTGCCAGAAAGTGACTCGGAATCTTTGGCCATTGGTGTGGGGAAGAAGAGCACGTAGGCAGCAGTTTGGAAACATTTGAAGGGTTTTAAAAAAGTTTTAGTTATTGCATGTAGTAATTTTGATTTCCCACTAGCATTTAAGGAATGATTACCAAATTTTAGAAAGCCAAACTGCAGTCTTCGGAATTTATTAACTCATAAAAGCCTACCAAAGTGCAATACCAAGATACTGGCAACACCCACAAGAACCCTAACCCTATGAGTCAGTATGAGAGATTTCCAGCACCACATTGGTAACCAGTCTTGCCTTTAAACATTTGTCCATTTTTTTTTAGAATCAGATGCCCCAATGACTCCTAAAACAGTAATATTTCAACCATACTCCTCTATTTCAGTATGAGGCATGCTTGAAAGAATTAATATCCAAAATAATATGCTGACATAATAAACATGAGAGGAGCAGTGTCTCCCAGGTTTATCTATAAAGTAACAGTCAGTCTAAGTTACTGAATACTCCAGTGTGTATATAAATACATTAGCAGAAGCTGTAAGCGCTGTGAATCTTCAGCCTTGTGAGAAATCTGCCTAACAGAGAGATGAACCCTCCGCCCGCAGGCAAAAGCTGTAAATCTAGCCACAAAATGGCTGCCCCGGCCATTTTGCAGGGCAGGCTGGATCACTGCTGAGGCCAGCACCACTCTGGGCCTGCACGGATACAGAGGGTGATCCGCTGTCTGGCTCCCTGTGGGCTCAGGGTCCGTGGCCAGGACGGGCAGCCCGTATAGAAGATTTGTAGAGCAGAGGGCTGCATGCCTGCTCTCTGCCCAGAGCAGAGCAGGACTCTTTGCAGGATCACCAAAATTTCTGGAAATGTTAACCCAGCTAAATGCTAGGGTCAAATAATTGTTCCGTGGCAAATACTTAATCACATCACAAGCAGAAGCTGTGCTGGAGAGAGGTGCAGAAAGTCATTCCACATCTCCTTCACCCCCACATTATTGCTATTAAACCTGTGTTTTACAAATCATCCTCTGTTCAGCCGTGTGGATACTGGAGCTATCCTGCCATTCTTGGGAAGACAATGATCAAGAAGTTTATGTGGAGGACAGTAACTATTAACCAAATATATTATTCCTGACAACTATTTGTTTCTTAACACGGCTGAGGGAGGGTATACAGATTCTGTAAAAACTTACAGTTAGGGCCTATTTAAATGTGTTTAATTTTCAAGGTGAAGAACTACCACAGAGACACATAACGACAAGAAGTGGAAGCCTGGCTGATTCAAACTCCTGGAAGAATGGAGCTGGCATCCTGTAGGGCCTTACACTGCAGCCATAGAGGGACTAAAACAAAGAGATCGTCACCACGGAGAAGGTGAGAGGGGGCAGCTGTCCAGTGTAATGGCCTGTAACTAGGAATATTGCAGTTCTGTCATACAGAATAACCGCTGGCAGAAAAACAATTAGCTCATCCAATTCTACCATGTACACATAAATTTTAGAAGGAGAAAGACCTAGAAATCACAGGAGGATCCCACAATCAAACTTATTTCTATGCACAAAGTTGTTTCCTTTACATCAAAGGCATTTTGTAGAGAGAGAGTGCAGAATAGACAGTGAACCATGAAGACCATTCCACTGCTAACTGTCTCACTTGTGTGAAAATCAGTATATAAATTGGATAAAAAGAATTTATTTATTTATGCATTGAAGATACTCTCTTCATCTGATTTACCTTCATCTGATGGAGATGCTTTGCGTAAAGGGATGCATTATGAAGAAATGCATTCTGCTAGGAAAGGGTTGAGCTGGAAATTAAATCCTGTGCTAAACTTTTCAAGAAGTATCTACCTTCACTGAACTCTTTTCATGGTCCTGCTTATTTCTACTTTAAACTTCTCATTTATTGTACTTTAAGCTCCATCAGTGAATGTAAATGGGGTTTCACTATACGTTTAGTGCATTCAAGCATTCTTTGTTACAGTTCCCACCCTGGCGCATTATGTGAGCTCTGCCACGGAAGTCCAGCAGTCGGTTTGTTTTCTGCTATTAATAAAAGAACCTACTTTTCGCCACTTCTTTGAAGAAGTTGAAAGGGCTACATGTTAGAGGGGGAGGTGGTGGGGAACAGACTGTAGTGTAATCCCCAAACGCAAATGCTGTCTAGATTAGAAACCTCCCAGAAGAAAATCTACAAATGCTAAGACTGTGCTTTTTGTGTGATGAACAGTAGAGCAATAACTTAGCCACATACTGGGTTCTGCCTAATGCTTAAGGAGCCTACTAGGTGAAAGGAATTAAATGAAAAAAAAAAATCTTCCAGTTGGCTCTGTGCCGATGGTAGCCAACCCTTTCAGGACCCAGTGACTTACTAGTGGAACTATTTTCATTTGTATTTCATCACTGAGGTTTTTTAATATAATACTTTGGATTCTGTTAAAATAAGTAAATGCAAAACAAAAAACAACAAACAAACAAACAAACAAAAAGCCCACCTAATGGGATTTACACATTGCCAGTGTTTTTACAGTCCAGGAAAAGCTTAATTAAAGGGGTGGGACATGTCTCTGCTGAATAGCTGTTTTTCCTTCATACCTTCCCATGCACAACACGCACACATCCAAGAAAAGAGGCTGGGGGTGGGGGTGGTGCAAGAAAACCTCCCAAAAACCATAGCCCAAATTACCAGCCTTAAACCGCTCAGCATAATCTTGTTGGATTGCATGACCACTTAAATAAATGTGTCCCTAGCAGAAAATCAGAACCCGCTTGTAACAACTCACAAGTAGAAGAAAAGTATAGAATATTATCTGCCTTTTTCCCTGTAGGATACTTGTATTAATCAAATGATCATTTACTGTATCTAGTTTACCGTGCAATTACTAAGTAATCCTTAATTCCTAAATAAGCAAGAACAGGAGTAAAGACAGCAATCCCAAAAGCCGACCAGATAAACTTTATTGTATAATCAACTGGATGATTCTCTGATTTATTTTAAATCCTACTTACTAGATTAAAAATGTTTATAAAGATAAAATCATTTTAGCATTACTGATCTTAACAATCTTATGTTCACTTACTCTCATGGGATTCCATAGTCCATCCACCTGTTGTTATTCAGGCACTGTAAGCAAAACATAGCTTAGCACAAAAATTAATACAGTTAGGTGCCAGTAAGAACATAACTTACGGGGTAAGAATAACTTAAGGGGGGTGGAATGATGCAGCACTCAACAAAATCTGAAGATGACCTATTGTAAGTATCAGGGAAGGAAAAATGAGGTGATGAATGTTTTATATACATGGGACAAAAACACTTGAACAGAAAAAAAAAATAAATCTATTTTGTGAGTGATACAGCTTCAGCTGGCATTTTTATAGGGTTCCAGATATTTTTTCTGTTACAAAATCTTTGTATGACTACCTAGCTAGCCTAGACAGTGGATCTTTCTTTTTCCTTTTTTTTTTTTCCTTTTCCTTTTGTGCACTGCAGACAGTTCCTGCGCAGAGATGGCTGCATTTCAGTGTGAAATTAACTATCCAGTCAGGAACTGAGCATAATCATCATATGGGCAAATCAAAATGATGGCTACATTTACTGCCTACAGAATTTTTTGCTGCAGTGCATATTAACTCACCTAAAATGTTGTGTTAGCTAATAGTGAATGTGCCGATTTTCATTACCCATGGAAATGTGTAACATCTTATGTTAAATTTCATTGACATTTTTCATCAAGTGCATAAAGCAATGCTCTGAAATGTGATAACTGTAGACTCTTGTTGTACAACTTTGAGTAAAATATTCGTTCCTCTAATTCCAGCAGTAATTAACTTGGATTGGAATTCCCCTGACTCATGTAACAGTCTTCAACATTATATTAATGGATCCTAGTGTTTATATGGTTTGAATAGAAATTCTGTCCCATAAACGTAATATTTTATTAAGGCACTAAAGATTTTCGGGTTAAAGAAAAGTATTGATTGAATCACCATAGCTTGAGCTGGAAAGGATTTTTCTGGCTTAGGCTTATAATGAAACAGTATCTTGTTGAAACTTAAAACGCTTCTGAAATGAAGTTCTGGAAAATCGTTGCATCTCTCATGAAGACTAAAAATTAAAGTAGACAATTATCATAATAATAACCCAGTTGTACATGGCAGACAAAAGAGAAGCTAATACTTTCCTCTCTTTTTTGACTGATGTTTTGTTGGGCTGTAGCTAAACAGCACTTTAAGTTGACAGTAAATTAGCAAACAATATGAGGGAGGAAAAAAGAAAGAAAATCATGCAGGGGTTAAGATGTTTATGTAAAACAGTGATTTTCCTTTTTAAAATTAAAACGTACAAATAAGCTGGTGTCAGAGACTAGGTGATCCTTCATTTCCACCGCATTGAGCAGGCTCACATCAGCAGCAGACAGCCGTTAATATATGCGTCTGGCTCAGTCTGGTCTACCAACTAGGAATTCATCGAATTGTTAATATCATTCCTTTTTTGTATGCACCACACATCATTTTCACTCTCTCTCTCTCTCTCTCCCTCGCTCTCTCTCCCCTTTGCAAGAGCTTGTGTTTTGGTTTGTTGTTTTGTTGTAGCACAAGCTGATTACTCTGAAATCATATATTAAGTAGCATTTAGTAGCATTTTGTACTGAAAGAGCAAAAAGTCGTATAGAAATGGAAGTATATTGAAATTCTGCACATATAGCTATGCGTAGCCTACCAGTCATGTTTCCATTTATTTGCACTAATAGATACAGCTTTCATACACTGACGAAGTGTAAATAAGACTGCTTTTCGTGAGGTGTCTGCAGGCACTGTCGCATAGTCCCGGGCTGGGGAAATGTGTTGACCATGGTGGAAATTCTGCCCGAGCAAAGGCTGGGTTTCTTCCTTCCCTCCATTCACCTCTGCCCCACCACAAGGAGTTTAAGGTACACTAGAGGTTGTTTTTGCTGTGTTGAAACTGGGAAAAAAGAGGGAGGAGGAAAAAAGGAAGGCAGTGCACCAACTTCTTCAAGTCTATGGCAAGGGGCAGCAGCGAGTACTACGGGCAGAGAGGAGGCACCAGAGCTATCCCAGTTCAAGCAGTGATGCAGAGGCAGTACTGTGTATTCACAGCTTTTGCTGTAGCACCAAATAAGACAGGTAGGAGTTTCTCATGGTTCATTTCATTTTCACTCTCACTGCAGAGAAAAAAGTACTCGAAATCTTCACACTGATAGAGATGGACGTTTCATACTATAGTTTCACATGCATTATACAGTACAGTATTAAACCAAAATGAATACCGAATATGAACTATGCACATTCAGGTAAAATTTTGCTGACTCAAAAATAAATGCAATCCACAGTCTTTCATATGTACAGACGTGCGCTCTGATTAAATATATTAGGATTTTTATTTTGATAAATTCTATGCATAATTTAAACTGTATACCAACATGCATATACCTACACGCAATATAGTTTGATCTCATTATGTAGCTTGAATGATCAGAGTCCGTTCACCTGAGCAGTGCCTTAAATACACCCTTCTCAGGACTGAAAACTACGAGCATTATACACAATACGTCAGCTGCTACAAAACTGCTTCCTTGGCGTAGTACCTAGCTGAGTGAATTAGTTTTTCACATACAAATTTAGAACTACTTCTCTAATACCATCTGAATAGAAGTCAGTGGTGTTCAGTAACACATCTCCATAAAAAGAAATTACCTCCATGACTGAATGTTTGCAAGTAGCTCTTCTGAGTGTTCTGAGTATGTGCGATTGACAGTTTATGATGAAAAGAACTGCATCTTTACAGGAACTGTATCATCATTATAATTGGTAAGACAATATTTTTATGACTATTTAAGCACTAATTATACTTTGAGCAACTTGAAAGCTATGTACAGTGCATAGTTTCTGCCTCTTAATAAAACAAGACAACAAGAAAAAGTATTACGCTAACAGATAAGAACAATTTATTTTAACAAAAGTATTGACGCTTACAATAAAACACAATTCCTCCCACACAAGTGGAAAAAAAACACTGCAGCCAAAATACCACTTCTGAAATGAACAAATAGTTTGGATGCCTGATCTGTATGAAGCCTTTGTCTCAGTGAAGTCTGATGTATCAACAAGGTTCTGCAGCATCTTGGTTTAGACACAGGAAACAGAGAAAAATGAATTAGAACTAACCCACCTACAAAATGTTAAGAAATACAAATCAAACTATGCACGACAGATCAGAAGTTTAAGAGCAATGAATGGTGCAGAACAACTCATGCCCCTGTAAATCTTCCTATGCAAAGTCAATGAAGTACTTAGCATATTGGGGACAACCTAAAACGCAGTATGCTGTTACCAGTGGGAGGAAAAACGTACAAGGCTTTGAGTTGAGTCCGATTCTCAGAGTACTGCCAGCTGCATTTAAATTTAACAGGTACACAGAATGTGATTCTGTGAGTGAAGTGATATTAATGCTGTAGTATGATTTTTACACCAATGTTCCCTATCAGATTAAAATTTAAACTGAGACTATATTTTTAAAAGTGATATCGTGTCCTCACTTAGGCAAAGAAGCATAATGGCAACTAACTATAAAACAGTCTTTGTCCCATATTACAGGAAAAGCTAAGCAACAGTTTTCCTGTAGACTGAAATCATTACTCAAACATCAAAAGAATGAATGCTTTCTAGGCCTCAAACGTCAGCATTTGTGCTTTATGTTTTAAAAGTTAATTAAATGCTGTAGCAATACAGCTGAAAATACACTCTGTGGTAATTATCTACCAGAAATGTCTGTAATGATAATGTTATGTTATGGTTGAAATATGGTATATTTTAGTACCTGGTGGGTTGGTGGGTTTTTTCTTTGTTTGGTTTTTTTTTTTTTTTTTTTTTTTTTTTTTTTTTTTTGCTGTTGTTCTTTTGGTTCTTTTTTGAGGTATGAACTGGCATTCAGTTTAAATTTTAATACTAAATGTTACATGGCATCTAGTCCAGTTTTCTAAACACAAACAGGTAGCATGCTAAAGCTGCACAAAAGATAATCGTTTTTTTTTCTTTTAGGAACAGGTCTGCTGCTTAACATTTGGTATATTTTCCAATATATTAACAAAAGGTATATTTTCCTTTTTCCCTTCCAGACAGGGAAAGCTCCTTTGGCTCTCTAAATTCTGCAGAGAAACAATCATAGTCCAAAGCTGCTGGTTCCCCTCCGCCTAGGTCCCAAGAGCCTGACTTGTGATTGTTGCTACAAAACCTCACAAGTTAGGGTCTCAGGGACTAGGAAAAGTCTGATATGATCCAGTAGAATTCGTCTTCCAATAATCTGAATTGCTTAGTAGTCATAACTGCTGTCAGCAAAACTTTCACTGCTATTGTAAAAAAACCAACAAAAAACAAAAACAAAAACAACACACAACAACACCAAACCAAAACCAAAACAAAAAGCAACCACCCCTCTGCCCCCCCACCCCAATCAGCAACCCCTCCTCCCACCCAAATAAACACAAGGCACTTTCACGTAGGGGGCAGAAAAGATCAAATAAGCAGGCAAGACACATACATACATTCAAGACAATGTATCAGCTGACTGAACAGACTTTTCTTACAGTCCTTAACTTTTGAAAGCAAAAAGAAAAGAGCACAGCAAAAATCTTCACTGCCTTGACTCACAAGTAGCCATATTACAATGCATCGGAAGGAAGCGTCTAAAAATGGGTTAAAACCTGCTTCTTCCAGCAGATTCGTACAGTAACCATTTGATTCTATTTCCTCTAATGCCTTAAAGAAGGATTAAATGCATGTGAAGGGGTTTCTAATTGCAATATTTCCCCTTTATACTTTCAGTCCTCCTGTTCAGGTGGGCCCTAGGTTACAGAGTACTTTAGAGCCCTTCTTGATGCAAGGATAACCTCTGGGCGTGTATTCACTTTTTGCCTCTTCCCCACGTTCAACATTTAATCCTTCTACAGACTGCTAGCAAAAGCTTCTTCCTTTCAATGTCAAAGCGAGCTTTCGCACCATAAACTGTAGAAAACACTGACATGCGGAGATTGTTGTCACTTGCACCAGATTACTCAAAGAACACACAACTTTCAAATACTGTCGATACAGTGAGAAGAAATAATCGGATTTCCCAAACAATTTCTTTCTGAAGCCGAACACTTTTAATGGCACGACCACGATCCCGAATTACTTTCGTATTCATTCTCCTCCGATCTTTAGCCTTGTTTGCAGAAGGAAAAAGAAAATTTCTACTTTAGGGACAGGATCCACGGTGGCTTTTTTTTTTTTTCTTCCATCAGAGCCCAGAGCAAAAGAAACAGCAGCCATAAAGGTCCTAGCCACTGGAGCAGAATCTGGTATAGAAAACTCAGTGCTCTTCGGGAAGCCGTTCAGCTTTAAAAAGGAAAAAAGAGAAGAAGGGGGGGAAGAATTAGAATCTCTGCTGGTCGAACAGGTGAATCATCCATTTACAAGAAAGCTGCACAGAGAGCGCTGCTGAAGAAAAGATTTGCCAGTGCCCCCCACCCCCACCCTGCCCTTCACTCTCCCCTCCAGAAGGCTACCTCAGATTTCAGAACATTTTGGCTTATTTAAAATATTTCAGTAGATGACAGAATGCAACATTACATAAGAGCCGTTCCTTTGTCACTGTGCAGCGTTCAATCAGTTATGCCTCAGACACAAAATAGTTAAACGAAACAAGATATATATATATGAGAGATATATATGTATAGCAGTCCCTGCATTTCATTCCATTTCTTTCTTTCTTGCAAGCTGATCATGATTTAACAAACAATTTTGACCGCAGCTTTCAAATCAATAATTAGAATGAAAAATCTCTCCCCTCTATAAATATGACATTAACATAATTATACCACCCCCATCGCATAGACCCATCCTCTTTAGGGAATTCATCTGATGCTCTGAAGATGGAAATCAGTCAGATTTTAGTTGCTCTCAAACGTACCTTTGCTTCTCACTGACTGACTGGCTTTACCTCCCGTGCACACACACACACGGTCACCAACACTCGCACACACACACATCCACATGCGCGCGCACATGCACACACACACACGCACGCACAAAAAGGCAAGGCAAAGCGGCGGATGCTGACTCAGAGCAGTTGTGTGTGGAGGGGGTGGTATCGGCTGGTATTTTCACTGCACTCATCATTAACATTAACTCACTCTCTAGCATCCACCCTCTCTCAGACCTGCTGGACTGCAGCATTTGCATGACGCTGTCACTCTAGCCCTTGTGGGTCAGATGTTAGAAGAAAAAAAAGCCTCAAGGCTCTCATAAGGAATGCCTTCATTTCTTCCAAAGGGTCCCTCTTCTTATTTTTCCACCTTTCTACTTCCTCTGTTGCTGTGTCTCAGTTGTTTGACATCTTTCCGGAAGAAAATGTCTTGAGCTGCAATAAGCCAGTAGTCGGTCGGTCCTCCCCTCACCTCACACTCCTATTCCCACCCCCTTTTTTTCCTAATCAATAAGACGGATCTCCAAATGCAGTTGTGAAAACAGGCTCTGACACACAGACTTTCATCCTCGATCCTCTGCCTCAGGAATAGCAGGCAACCCAGCTCACACGTGATGCAGGGAGAAATAATGCCAGTAATTCTTGAACAGACTTAGTTTATTCTACGCCTTCTTCATTTTTTCCTTTGCTTGAATAAATACTAGTGGGAAGGGCACAACAGCTCTCGGCAGCTATAAGGATTCTTTTCTTCACAGAGCCATGATCATTAAAAAGACTAATATTAATCTTCCTTAAAATTAATGCTATCTCCCCTCCTCATTGTACTCTTTATAAGTAGGAATTGTCTCATAGCCAAAACACTGCCTGGGTCTGAATCACCATTCACTGTGCTGAAATTGTACGTTCCCAGACTCCGGTTGGTATTTTAACTAGACTAAGCAATTCTTTTTTTTTCTTTTTTATTTCAGACTTTTTAATTAAAAATAATAATAATAATAATGAGAAAGAAGTAGAAGCTGCATGTGTCCGAGCGAGCACTGTGAGAGAACAATGGCACTGCATACACACGGTACGGTACAAAATACTGAAAATGCATGATTGAGCCACACTCGTGTATTTATCTGCATGTTATTTGCTGTGTCGGTAGAGCGGTCTGTGCGTACATGCGTGCATCAAACACATCCACAGACACAAACTTGAGAGGTGTATATAAAGCGTCCAACCCGAAACAAAGCACGGAGGCTGCAAACTGCGACACAGGCACAGGTTGTATGACAGGCTGTGAGAATCCACAGAGCACGCTTACTGCGTACATTTCCACCTTGTTCCTTTGTTCTTAAGACAAGGTACTACAATGACTTACAGCACTGACAATCTTTCCGCTTTTCCTGATTTATGCCACCGGTATTTGTGAATTATTTTCCAGACCCTGCCACAGCCCTGTGACTCACAGCACAGAGGCTATGCACCAGAGGGGGGCAGGTGATGGCCCCGCTCCAGCCAATTCCCTGGGCTGGCCCAGGCGGGTGGCGCCAGGCTGCTGGCGGCCCCCAGCCCCGTCATGGTGGCCCTCTGGCAGCCAGCACCAAGGGCACCCACCCACTGCTGGGGGTCTGCAGGAAGCAACACGCCATCCCAGGGGAAGGCACCATGCTGGGTGCCCGCCCTGAGCCCAGTTCATACACGATTATGAGCAGTTGTCGTAGCGGTAATTAACGTCTCCAAGAAAGGACAGAAGAAAGTAGACAATTAGGAAACAGTTAAGTTTGCGATCTGAGGGAAAGGCAAAGACAGAGACAGACACACACCCACAAGCAGAGACAGAGAGCAAGAGGAGAGCGCCAAGCATGAGACAAGAAAAGCGAGACTGAAATCAGATTTGGGAAACTGAAAAAATACAGGATTACTGCATTCAGCTTAGCATTTACTGAGGTATAAAAAAAAAAATTAACACATGCACAGCATGGCTTAAAATACTTATTGCCATCAATAGTCTGTGACGGATGCCGGCTTCTTACTGCTATACGTACATTAGATTGGTCATCGCCTCTTAATCTCCTTTTGCTCAGACCCATCCATTTTTTGCTGCTCCAGCATCTGTGCCCTTTATGCTTTTTTTTTTCTGTATAGTTACCCACAATACCCTGGATAAATTAATGTCATGACCCTGCTATGGCTATCAGACAGAAAAAAAAGTCTACTATTTTAATAATTGAACGTGCGCATACAGCAAACTGCCTACTGATAGCCCAGCTCTGTGGACTGCCTCCAACAGCAGCCTTTGCTAGCTCTGCGAATCAGAAACAACAGATGCAAATACTAGACACATCGCCCCAGTTCTCTGTCTTGGTTTTTGTGTTTTTTTTCCTTTTGAAAAAAAATCCACCTCTTCTATCTGAACCATTTCGTTTTCCCAGCCTCTGCCCCTTCAGTGGTTAAGAACATCACACTGCCGAAATCAGAAGCATTTGAATAAAAACATAAAGATGAGTGAAAATCATAAATGGCTGCAGATTCTGGAAATTTATATCCACACGGTGAGTAGGGAAGAGTACCCAGGTTCAAGTGCTGAGCCTCACTTGGGAGCATCTCTGGGACCGATGGGACTGCAGACTAGATTAAATCAATAGTCGTCTGAAACGAGATGTCGTAATCAATCAGCTCAATTACCACTGTCATAGAACTGGGCTTAAGGTCTTTCCTGATTCCACTCTTCTAATCATTAACCCTTCTACATCCTCAAAATGGGAGCTCATGCTCGCTCTGCTGCCCTACCTTCCAGATCATCCAACTTTAACTTAGCTTTTTTCTCTATTTTCTGTTTCCCTATTTAAAAGACATAAGAACTGGTCAGCAGATAATGTTTCGAATGTGAATACAGCAAGGTGAGATGCACTCCTTTAAATGCACCTATTATATATTTGCTGTGTGTGCGCTTATATATTATTATCATGCCTCCGGGAGTGGCTGGGTGGATCAAAGACTGCTGTTTAATTAACATTCAACTCAGCTGTTTCCTTGGAGATTACAAATAGAAGACTAGTTGAATTAATCTGAAGCCGTTCACTCCTTCCACTAATCCAATACCACACAGCTCTTCTTGCCCTCAACCTAGTTAGGAACAACTCACTCCTTGTTAATCAACCACTAGGAAAATCCATTTCCAGCTGAGGGTAAGTGTGAAAAAAGTTGTAAAGACACGTTTGTATGTATGGCCGAATTTCACGGAATTGTCCAATCATTCACCTCGTGTATTCACAACACAGTAAATCCACATGCAACATATGGACGAAAGAGCCATCAGCTTTGAATATGAGCAGTGCCACTTTAAAATCTTGCATGTAAATATTGCTGTCTGAAGACTGCATTTCATTGATTTAAGACCTTTTATTCCTGAGTTCCTGAAAAGATCTAAAAGCTGTTCATAAAAATGCCATAGCAATTGTCACATATCCCTCTTTCCATTTTTAGGAAGGAAGAAGGAAGTGTTGCTAGATAGGTGGCAAGTATGCAGAATTTCAGTCTCAGATTTATTCTGCTGATAGACTCAAATGCTAATAGTGAAAGAAAGCCCATTACATTTACAGTTCCACCTCTGTCTGTATCCACTGCCTCGGACTCTAGGCACAACCATACCTTTTTTAACCACAGAGCTGCCTTTCAGCTGGAGGGAGTGAGTGCATAGCCTCAGCCCACGGAGTGCTGTGAGCGCCAGATAGCAGAACTTGCCCCTGTGCCATGGCAATGGTTTTCTGGGGAGGGATTTTTGCTCCTGGAAGTGCTAGGAGTGAGTATGAGAGAGAGGCAGCACATAGGTGTTTCCCCACAGAGGCTGAGGCCAGGGGATGTGTCTGGGGAATGGCACCTGCCAGGGCAGGGCTGCGTGCCACCCGCACCACGCTGGGGCTGCCCCAGCTGAGCCAGGATGGGCTATTACCGGAGATTGATTGCTGCGTTTCACCATCCAGCTGTTGTCATTAGTGAGAATATAAAATATTGGTTTCCAAAATGATTCAGCTGTGAGCATCAACACTCTTTAACAGGCTTATACCTCAGCCAGGAACTGCTTTGTTGCAGGAACTGACCCCTCGCAGATGGAAAAAAATGACCTCAACTTCGCATCGTTTCTGGGAAAGGTTTAGCTGACAGTGGGATGAGATATAAAAGAACCTTAATACTGTCCTTTAGTAATGCAAAATGAATGCGGTGCACCAGAAGGCATATCGAGCTGCTAGCTGAAGGGTGCTGCTCCGTTTTGCAGGCAGCAGTTCCGACTTTAAGCATCATCCACCAGGGGACAGCATTCACATCCACACTGTAAGGATGCGGCTTGTGTACATGAAGAAAGGAATGAGAGCAGCAGAAAAAGAAAAAAAGATATAAAGAAGTATTTCCTGGATTATTACTTGTGGGCAGACAAGGAGGAGCGGTGAGGCTGGATATGGATTTCAGGGGCCAAAACCCACCCAAACACAGGATGAGCCTTTTGTTTCTTAGACAGCAAGAATAAGGTGATTTGCAGGATTAACATAAACTTTGTGCTAATGATAAGGATTCTCTCTAATAACAAAAAATAATCTTAAAGGAATGGGATGACGAGAACTAAGCAGAATCACAGTGTGTCCTAGGTGAAGGGGAAAATGCAGTATCAAACACTATTCTGATTTTGCAGTTCTCATCTTTCTATTTTCTGTGTGCTCCAATGGGCAGGTAACATCCCCATCCCTCTTCTGACAGAAGAAAAAGTTTCTTCCTCACAGTGCACATGAATTGGATACCCATCTGAAATGCATTTTAGCTTCCTTAACTGTAGCATTTAAGGTAGGAGGTGGTTAGAGTGACCAGCAGCTATGCATATGCCATATCCGACTGTCCCTGATACCTCCTTCACCTCTACGTAAGAACATCAAAGGGATAAAGACTTCAGAAATATCCCACATCTATCTCGTCCCTGATCCATCACAGAAATCTACCTCTTCATTTCTTATTTAGAAACATCACATCCAGATCTTCCTTATTTTTTAGTAACGGCACTTGGCTGAAATTCCTATCTGATCAAGCAGTATTAAAAGTACTGATATTCTGCACTGTTACTGAAAGGAAATCACTAAAAGAAAAGAAAGGGACAGATACTAAAACAAAGTAACAACTGTTCATATAACTGGTTTTGAACAAACATGCACGCTTGCATTTTCAGTCTGGTCCTGAGCAGAATTTTAAAACTCTAACTTTGTAAATGTTCCAATATGGCATTTTCATCATTTCCTTAAAATATAGGTATAAAAGTATATAATATCTAATTGATAAAAACTCAAGATTTCACAGAACAGGTTCATGAAAATATGTTGTTTATTCCCTGAAGCTCCATATTTTTGTTGCAATCGACAGTGGGCCTGCTCCTGTAAATAGGGCAATTCAAGTAACTATTCAGATGGAATATTCTCTCTGAAATTATTTGAACTATTTTCCTGAGCACCAATTCTTTGTTACATGTATGTTGAATAAGAGTCAGAGTTTATAAAAGGAAATTATTCTATTAATTAAAGGTAAAAGTCTGTTCTATAGACAGAAGCCCTCCTATTTTAATTAAGTGTGGTTTGAAGAGAAACATTTCTGACAAACATTCAGGCAGCCTTGTTTTAAGAGGTTTCAAAAGAAGACTGGGGAAAAGAGAACCTTTTTAATAAGAAAATACAAAATAGCAGGCTCAATGCCTGCAAAACTGGAATATTTTAAATTTTCTAGACAGTGAAGGTTAAAGCTGTCCTGCATTCTCATAGTTCTCTCTCTCCTTTCAATCAATCTCATCGATTTTTTTTAAGGGTCAGAGGCTATACCTTCATTGATCAAAGAAACAGCCTGACACAGCGAAAGAGTCTGCCAATTCCAGACAGATCAATCACACCTTTGTCTGCTTTTGATACATTATGGTTATTTATTCTGCATCACCACGACTTTCTGTCGCATGGTTCTCAATGTAATAATGCTGCTTGGGGACAACAATAAAAAGGGGGGGAGAGGGGGTAAATATTCTATGTAAAATATTTTAAGCCTCTCTCTGGTATTTCTGAGGGTGGCTTATGATGGAATTTGGCCAACTTGTCTGATTTCATTTTTGACTTGGAAAATAACTCCTGTTCTGGTATTTAGCTCTCCTTGGTCAGCGTTTTGTAGGATTTTATAAAGGCAATCCTTTGCAAATGTTTTGTGCAAAATGTTTTCAGAAAAGTAATGAGATCTCAACAGAACAACAATTAGGATCTAATCATATCCAGAATCGTGCATGTTTATACACTGTTTTAGAGATGTTTTAATAAATAGAATGTAACTGATACCCAGCTACAGCTACTGACTGCTTTATGGCTGTAAAATGAAACTAAACGGTCAGCCTAAAATAATTGCTAGGAAATATTGCTGAATAAACAGATATAAGTGCTGAAAAGCTCCTGGCTTTGCAATCTATTATGCTGAAAGCCAGCTAAAGCTTTAAAAAATGCACTATATGCTCACTGTCTGTCGTGACTGAAAGTTATATGCTACTATTTATCTTTCCATAGCATCTGCAAGCAGACTTTAAAACTACTGTTGGTCCGGTATCAAACCTTTTATTCACATTTGGTATCCTCTCACTTCCCAGGCAGTTGCACTACTTAAGAGAAATCGCTTGTGGGTCTTGTGATATTTATTATAAGCAAAGGCATTTAAATCCAGTTGTAGAGGTGAAACTGTAGCAAAGAGAAGCTAGTGGCAAAATGCCCAGTGACTTCGGTGGAGTTAGGACTCCACAGCAAGAACTGACATCTGAACTCCTTCAACTCAAGCTACCTTCAGTAGGAAAGGTAGCTCACCGGACCTCACAGGACAGTGCCCTCAGAAAGAAGGTGCAAAAAATTAACACACTTCTTGCAAAATCTCCAACAAAGCTGTGATGAGCTCTATGCACGATACAGCCTCAGCAAGATCAGTGGAGCAGTTTGATAAAATTAAGCATCTAAATCTTTGCAGAATTGTATAATAAGATGCAATCACTACCTCGACAAAATTATTCACCTACATCATTAGAACCTCAAAATAAGATACACGATAATCCAAACAGTTGCCATTAGTTTTTGATTTCGCTGCGCCCACTCTGTAAATTATTGTGCACCAGATTTACGGTTACATCAACATTATTATGTGAAGCAAAAGGTAAGCGGTATACAAAGTTGAAATATTAAACCTATTAAAAAGTTATGAGTTTGAAAGCATCCCTACAAGTATTTGTGTGCATGCCAAGAATTGCATTTAAAAACCTTTAACTGAAGGAAACTGACTTCCAGTGATAAACTGCAATGCCTAAGAGACATCGCTAAAATGCTACTGCCACTCTCAAAGGCGAGGAGACCTTAAAAACTGTTGCTGGCTGACAGCATTACACAAAAACATGCAGTTTCTTCTACAAAGAAATAAAGCTGAATGCGCAACATTTCGGAGAAGTTTTGAATAAGTCTATTTGTCCAGCTTACTTCGCAAAGGCTCTGCAGAAAACAGCACCATAAACACTTTCAGTCCCCACACAAGGGCTAAACAAAGAGTCCTCTTTCTAGCCATTTAATCCAGTAATTTATTTTTTCAACCATCACATAAATCGAAACACAGCTGTAACCAATGACTTGCAGATCCAGTTCCCTGCCAGCTGGATCCTGTTCTGCTGAAGCAGCAAGATTTTTACATTGTTCACTTCTGTACATCTGGAGAAATCATTTGGGTTCAAAGGTGACTAGAAAAGCTCTTTAAATAAACTCAACCAACAGTGAAGAGAGGCCTAAGTATCTACAAAAGCTACATAGAGTTCCATTTAAAAACTTCTTTGTTTTTCAAATTAGTGCAAAGAACAGTTTGCTTTTTAAACATTTTATGATTATGACGTTTTAATTAAATTATACACTCAAATACGTATTTCTGTAATAAGGAAACATGTACTGTTTCCCAAGAACTTTCAAACAGTGTCAATACTCAAAAGTGATCACAGTTATAGCATTTAAGAGAGTCAGAAAAACAGTGATGGAATGAAATAAAATGTCAAAATATACCTCAATTCATGCATCTTAGCTACTGCCTAAAACACCACTCCACTTTAAATTCACAGGGCAAACAGTAAGAAAGCATATACTGTGCTGAGACATGCTGAACCTCAGAAGTTAATCCTTAAAATAGCCTTATTTCAAGAAGTCTGCATCATCCCTTTCTGAATGAGTCTGCTAAGTAACAAAAATGTCCCTGACATTTAAAACTGCACACAGTAAATTGATTACAATGCATCATTTCCTTTGGAAAAACAATCACAAAGCAAACCAGCTGAATCTTGCAGAGGTAAATAACAATGAATATTAAAGGCTTATATAATCTGTATCTTTGATTAATTTTCAGACAAAGAACGGACGGAACGGGCACTCAGATGAGTTTATAAAGGAGGGGTTTCATGTCTAGCACAGGCCACATTAACAAAGTACCTCAACAACGCTGAAAGTTCCTATGCTGTTTTATTTGCAAATTCATAACCATGAGCTCTCAATTACAAAACATATCAAGAAGTGTCACTGGACATCTAATTCCACTCAAACAGGTGAGCAGGACACATTCAGAACATGCCCCGATTGCTTCCGTAAAGACGCAGTTCCTTTCCCACACATTATTAAGAAGTATTTCAAAATTCAGTCAGGGTTCACTACCTCAACGGCTTCTTTTTCTTTTTTGATACTTACTGTTAGAGTTGGTTTGAAACAATGCTGATAAAAATACCCTTTCTAGTTGCCACTCTGGCCACATCTCTGCCCGGGTTTCATGCTGTCCCCCACCACCTCCTCCTCGCAGATGAAATGAGTAGCTACCTCACCTTCAGCTCTTGCTACTTGTTGTCTGCTCTTGTCTGTGCTTCCCCCCTCATAATTACAGGAATGCACTGTTACATATGCTATTCTGTGTTCTGTTGTGAAAGCATTAAAAAAGAAAAAAGAAGAAAGAAGGAAAATATGCCTTTAATAGCCAAATAAATCAGATAAATCATCCGCAAAAACTAACATGTAAAAATCATAACCTGGTAATTGCTACATCGCTCCAGGGCAAACTTTAAGGAATTTATATGTACATTTCTATACACTAACATATATAGATTTATGTAAACATTCCAGAATGAAAAGTATTTAGTCTGTATTTAATTACAACGTTTCTAGAAAGCTCTGTCTTCAGTATCTGATGTGTATTGATTCTTAAATATGGTTTCGTTTTTGCCTAATAAAAACATCACAAAAGGGAGTTAAACGTGACAGAACGTAAGTTGCAACTGACCAGTGGTTAAGCTTCTGCAATGCTTCCCATTTTCAGCTTTGCCAAAATCAACCGCGCAATTAAACAGTACAAAATTTATGTACCATCCATTTACCACAGTTCTTTTGTTTCGCCACTGTCCTTTCTAGTTCAGATTCTGTACCGTTAAGGTTTTTTGCCTCCATTTTTACTGAACAGATTAGGATTTATTATACAAATCAGACATCACCTATGACCCCAACGGTAACACTATCTGCATGCTCAGGATTTCAGGTAAATTAGATCAGGTTGACTTTGAGTCACAGTCTCAAATAGACCCTGCACAGAGGCATTACCTGTTTTAGTAAGGTGACTTCAGTTGCTTAGAGAACCTTGCATAAATCTTTCGCATCAAAGTTGGCAATACAGAAGATATCCTGATTTATCCAGGAATGCTACTCCCATGGCAGATCCCAAGGCAAAAACCTCAGTGGTTTTTATGTATTTGGTTGAAAACCTAAGTCCTGCTGAACAGAGCTCCCAATTGGAAATCTAACAAGAAATCTGCTAGAAGGACTGAATCAGAGATTCTTAAATCCGACATGCAAATTTCTAAATGTGCTCAGCCAGATCTTCCAATTACCTGAATTTCTGTTTGGCAAATGTTATGGTTGCCTCTACCTGGGGGCTTGGGTAATTACGCTTATCATCCATAAGGTGCTTAATTATGCCAGTTTACATTACCCAGAGTCCTTTTTGTAACCTGTACCACCGAATGCTCTGCAGTGGGATGAGCAACTTTCTACAGCTGAGTTGCCAGTCCTCACATACCTTTCCCATATTTAAGACAGAGCTTGTCAATAGAAACTGAACAGGGAGCCAGAAGCTCCTGCCATTTAAAGATGAATGATGTTGCCAATCACGTTTTTGGCAGACTCCTGACACTGTGCAAGTCAGCCATTCCTATGTGCTGTCTCTCCCCAGGTTTGGAACCCAGGACATTTAATCTGCAGCATACATTGGGGCACCTGCCAGAAGAAGAGTTCCTTTCTGCTCTCTCACCCGACCTCAGTCATTTGCTTCTCCATCCTGCTTGTGCTGACACTTGCATCTTACAGCAGCATCACGGAGCAGACTAGGAATCTGACCCAAAAAGTAAACCAGGAGAAATAAAAGATCAGATTGCAGCAGGATCACTCCCTGATCTAGCTCATTAAACAGGTACACAAACTAAGAGCCAGCTCAGAAGCCTGGTGAAAATGCTTGCCTCTGGCAAGAGGATGGAATTCTCCATTTGGTGGCAACTTGAACTTTGGCAGGATATAAGTGGCCCTATATGCATTTGGAGCCAGGAGACATGTGAGTCTCTCAAAGTCACTTCTTTAGGACAATGAGGGTCCCCATCTTCAGCCTGTGCACTAACCTTACTATACACCCAGGCACCCATGTAGAACCGCGCAGTACGGAATTAAAAAAACTGTCAGAAGCAAAGATATAAGTCTGCGCTGCAGACAGACAAAACAGAAGATGCACCCAGAGGAGAAAAGACTAGACACTCCTGGTAGAATCATGTAGAAGGCTGTTCAAAGTGGTCAGAACAGTAAATAAGATATCAGCAACAGTCTGGTAATACATCAAGGCTACAAATAAATGTGATATAAGCAATTAACAGTCATTATACAAAACACAAAGAAGGAGCTCAGAGATTACAAAACATCTGAAATGAAAATTATGGTAGAGCTAAGGATAGTTGCAACAATGGAATTAAAACTGAAATTACATCTCTGATTTTCAGACACTATGAAAAGGTTTATTTTAACTTTGTGAAAAAAGACTGCTATGTACTGTATACATATAATTACTTCTACAGTTCTCTCCTTGCATGTATCTCATTCCACTTATCCAATTTAGAACTATGTTCTTAGTCAATTATTTACAAAGGTAAAATAGACTGGCTTAGGATTTTCATAATGTCCATTATAGCCATAAGTCATTCAGAGAGAATCAATAAATTGTGTGTTATCTCCATATAGCATATAGCATTTTGCTTTTTTTTTATTTGGTAACACGCCTATCACTGATGCAGTCAGTGCACTTTTCATTGGATTTTGATGTATGAGCACACACCACAAGGCAAACATATGCCTTTTCCTTCACAAATAAAGTGTCATCAGACGCTACATCCATGTTTGTAAATCATTTTCTAGATGGTGTGTTCTCACACGTGCAATCTGAGAGCAACAACATAAGACGAAACATATCATTGTGAAACATATCACATCTATTACTTATGAAAAAAAAAAAAAAGGTGGAGCAGCACGATCCACAGCTAGGTCTATGTTGTGTGCTGAATTCCTAAGCAGAACATCTCATCATTATATCTAAGCATCACAGCCCAGAAAAGGACCATGTCTCTCTACTGTCTTGCAGTATCTACAAGAGCATCAGAAACCTATGTGATGCACGCATGTGATAGTCTCTGCCTTGGAACCCACCAGCTGGCTGAAAGATACCAACAATGTATGCAACGAGACAGCTTAAAAAATTATTGCACATATTAAAAGAAAAGCCTGCTAAACAAATCTTTACAAGTCCATGCTAAATTTACATTTAAAATAGCCCCCAAAGTATACCTTATTTTTTTCTAAAGTAAGTTTGACGTGAAGTATTACCTTGAAGCAAATTACTTGTACATCCTGGAAGGGATATAACCTTGAGCATTGACCAAGGAGATACAGGTATCCAAGCATAAAGGAATTTTTGATTATAAGATTGCAATGATATCTTGAAAGGCACAGTTTCTTCTAAATTATCAGAGAGGCTCAAAGAAAGTAGAAGCCACAGTTTCCACTCTAACTACTACTTGAAATCCTGCTGTATGAGCCTTGACTTTGGCTTTCCTGGGTCCAAAATTGCAGCTCAGAACAGTACCCAAGGAAATTGAGTAAATCCTCCTTAATATTTCTGTTTTCCATGAAGAAGGGAAAGCTGCAGTGCATTTTTTTAAATATACTTCCTTGCCAGTAGATTAGATGCGTGCAATAGGTAAAATGAAAACTTTTAGTCCTTTATTTAACATAAAAAATGGCCATAATAGGTTTCATCCACAGCCCTCCTTGCCCAGCGTACTTCTCCAATCCTGCCTATGCGTGGGTGCAGAATAAGAGTATGGACAAGACAAGCACAGATGATCTCAGTAAGAAAAGAATACGAAGTGTCTGTGAGGAAAGACAGTTGCTTTGGATATTGCTAAGAAAGCTACCGGGTGGGAAAAATGAAATAGCACATAATTGTAATAACCTATTTTAAGGAACTGATGGAAGATAGATGGAAGGTAGAGCAGGTAATAAGATAACAGCATAATGCATTGTTGTTATTCTATATTCAGTAAAACTTTCCTGTTTCTCAACTCCTCTCTGTTTTCTACGGATATTATTACAGTGATTTCAAATGTACTTTGCAATTGTTTCATAAAGGTCAAATTCCACACTATGTACGTAGTTCTCTCCAAAAGTTATGCCTCCTATTTATTTGGAAACTACAACAGCAACAAAGAGCACAATAACACTATTTGATAGAGCAAATTCTCAACTACAAAACACTCTTTTTCAACATGCTCACTACCATTAGCAATGCATTTTTGCCAGCAATGAACAAGAGCCTGCGTGCTGCTCTCGTAACAATCCGTCCCAATGGAGGTGACCCTCTGTTGCTGTCACCACAGCTGAAACGCACCACCCATTGCCTCATTGCGCTCACATCCACTGTTTGGTCTCAAGAAATGTTCAGCAAGCACCAATGAATGTCAATGGGTGCATTTTTTTTCTATATAAAGAAATTCAGTGGTATACTTTTGCTCCATAGCACTTCCATGTCAGAAACCATTTTGTCAGACTACCCCTCTGCTGCCATCTTTTGCAGGAAATAATGGTGGGAATGTTAAACCTCTACTGCCACACCACCATCTGCCTCCGACATCATGGGCCAACATAATAAAATAGGAGGCATTACTTTCAGAGAACACTTCATACAATATCAGTATCATTAGCCACAGTGTGAAATTTTTAACTTTAATTCTTTCTGCAAGGAATCTGATATCATCTATACGTGAACTGCCTCATACAGTCATCCCCTGAAGCTTACAGGGGAGTGCAAGGACCCCCCCACCCCCAGAACTCTGCAAAGAGAGAAAAGTAAAACAAGTTTCCTAACGTTGAAATCAGGTATTTGAAATACATCTGGGGAGCCACTCCTCTAGGTGATTCTGATAAAACATAATTAAAAGTGATTGTGTCCTACATGGTATAAAATGCATCAATGACTATGGCTTTATAAAACCATTATTCAGCAAATGTGAGATTCTGGTTTGTTTTGTTTTGTTTTGTCATTGCTTCTAGTTAGACAGAAGCATATTTCTGTATGGGTATAGACACTCTAAGTATAATTATTTGAAAAATAAACAATGAAAATTTCCTGTGGACCTCAGCTGGAAAACTTCAAGTCTTCCTGGGTTGCAAACAAGATCTGATCTACTGAACTGTGAAAGTCCTCAGACCTTACAAAGCGGTTCAATACAATGTGGAAGTGACAGACTGATTTGCCTGCAAGATCCACCTGCAAGAGAAGTTTCATATGACCTTTTTCCATACAAAAGGAGTATATCAAGCCTTGATTACATTCAAATTTTTCAAAATTTAAAGCAGTTCAGCCTGACAAGCAATGCCATTACAATGGCTTCTTTCTTTACATTCAGCAAATGAGTCAACATGCTTCTATGTTATTCAGTGGGAACTAACATCAAGAGGCAAACAATACCAGAGGACAGGTTTGTAACTTCTACCTCTATCAACTCTTACAGGTCAGTTGTTTAAAATTGCCTTCTACACTCTGATCCTACTTTAACTAGTGACTTCACAGCAGCAACTTTCAATTTTAAACACCATAAATTGACTCCTCACGAAATGGCCAGTAAGTTGCACTGAAACACACCAAACATCTTCCCCTTATATGCAGGGAAAACTACTTTTTGAGCTCTCTCTAGTATCTGTAGATTATTCCCCCATTCCCAGAGTAACAGTGGCATAAATGAATACTAATAAAACAATAATCTGTTCATTATTAGTCTCATCTCTTAACATTTCTTTTACCAGCAAAATACATTTTTGGAAAAGGAAATTATTTTGCATCCCTTGAAAACCTTCATCCCTTTGGGGGAAAAGAAAACAAAACAAAACAAAAAGAAAAAGCATAAAAAAGCAAGGAAAGACCTTAAAATATGAAGGGGTACTCTACATTCATCAGCTAGAGCCTCAGAATGATTATTTGTGTCCAAGATGGCATGTCCTGGAATGTTCACACACTGAGTTCGTACAAGTTGTATTCTACTCCTAGAAGGGAAGAAATTAATTTTCTTATTGTCTACACTGAAGACAGGATTTTTCATCCGATTTCTAAGAGTTTCACATATGATATGAAAAGGAGTGGAGTTAAAATCCACAGTACTTATGTACATTGCAGCTTATTTCACAAAGGAACAAAACAGATTTCATAGAGCTGTCACATTTCTGTCACAGACCACCTTTTCACTCCAAAATAAATCAACTAAAGTGATCTCAAGCAAATTTTTTTTCTGTGCAGACCTATTCATGTCTATCGTTTAGGTCACACCCACTTCTCCATTTCAGGACTACAATCAGAATTTACTCTAAGCTTCACAGAACTTCAGTGCTATTTCCCTGCATCTACCACAGGAAAGAGCAGTACCTGAGATGACGCCGAGAAAGATATTTATGGACAAATACCGACTTTACTGAGGACTAGTGGAGGTTAATAAAAGGAAATATTAACATAAGATTAAAGAATCTCACTGTTACTCTAAAATAGTCCTGAATCATCAGGACAAATCAGTGTTGAAATAAGAAGAATAAAGATTGTCAGAGGATACATGGAAATAAAATCATCATTCAATATGTTATAAAAGATTTATCAAGTTGACTGAAACTGGTAATATTTTAAGTGACTGTAATTAGTAAATTTTTAAGTAAGCACACCATGTATGAAATTCAACATTTTTTTCAAGAGTCCTTCATAGCTATACCAAACTGTTTTTTTGAATTTAAGTGTGTACATAAGCAGTCTGCATTTAAATGAATTTCATCCAATCATGGCAGAAATGACTGCCACCTTGCCGTTAGCAGCTCTGAAAGAAGACCAGGGGGAAAAGCAGAGTGAGTGGTGTCAGTGCCAGCTTGGGGAACAAAACCAATATGCACTTTACAAATGAAACAGGGAAGATCCCACAATGATCAGGAATTAACACAAAGTAAACTAATTGCTGGGGTCCTGAATGTCACAAATCGAGACCTTATTTTACTTCATGCCTGGGTATACAAATGTTATCAGAACACATTTAACTGTAGATAACTGAACTGTTAAGTATTTGTTCAACAGTACCTTGAGAGAAAGTTTTTGAAAAAAGAAAGGTCCATAAAAACTGATTAATTATCGTGGTAAACATTATAGAGAATCAGGAGAGATAGATAAAAAAATTCTGAATGCCTTTTTTTGGATAAAAAATGTTAAAAAGTTAATTTTAAATTTTAGAAGAATAAACTGTAACATTGGCTGGATTTAGAAAATACATGGAAAGTGCAGTGCTGAAGAAGAGATCACAGTTAACAAAAACTCTTGCACTTCTATTTTAGTATAACGGTAAAGTACTGAGTAGTATATTCAGTAAGCCTTAGGGCAGACAGTTTGCACTAGACATTTTTTCTGCATAAACTTGATTCATGGAGATAACCAATAGACAAACTGTAACAGAATATTTCCTTTTTTGCCTTGACTACTGAGACTCTCACCAAAAGTAGCCTAAAGTGAGATATACCAGTCATAGGAACTTTCACTATTTTATCTATTTTATTGCCTGCAAAATTTTGATAATGTCAGAAAACCATGTCAGTGGTAAGGATCAATAGATAGGGAGGACCTCAGCATGGCAGCAGTTCAATAGAAAATGGAGTTTTGCCTGCGTTGGCAGGGTTTGAAAAGAGCTAGCAATAGCAACACCATGGTGAGCGTTCTGCTGCCTGTCCATCCAGGGAACAGACGTATTAAAATATTACAAAATGTAGAAGAGAACAAGAAGTATTTGAGGATTAAGAGGACTATTTAATAATAGAATGAAGAAACACTTCTAATCTTGAAAAAGGTAATTTAGAAGAGATTTAATGGCAGTTTGTAAGTGTATGGGAGGACCTTGGGCAAGACACAACTTCCAGAAAGAGTCAAAGAGGGCAAGTAGTGGAACAGTTCAGGGACTTTCCTTGTAGTGAAGAGTTACTCTTGCTAGGTTTCAATTCATTTCTTTGGTTTGGGGTTTTTCTGATATTCCCTGCTGTATCTGTGATATAGAAAAATCTGGCAATTAGACAGCTATGTAGGTTTAGACAAAATGTGGAACTTTTGTTGCATAACAGAAAAGTGTGAGCATGTTCCACCTGTACCAACTTAAGAGGATGTCAGATGTATTACCTCCCTCAAAGCAAGGGAATGGCTATCTTAATGAAAACTTAGTTACAAATTTCCAAAAATTCACTCTTTTCAAACATTTTCAAAAGTACAGTTGTTTGAAGAACAGCATAATGCACTTTTCTCCTAGAAATCTGTACAAATTAGTTTCTTATAAACAAATATGTTTGTTGCATATTTTCATTATTCTCCACTTATATTCAATTTGCAAGTACACTGCGTAGAGATCACTGCTGTGATTGTGTGACTGCTCATGGTAAGACTCTTTATGTTTCCTGCACAAATATGTAGTTTATTGGCTTACACCATATGTGATTTACTATTACCCTTACCTTTAAACTCTAGGGAGACACAAGAAGCGTGTGCCTGGCAGATGCAGAAGAGTCTGCCTAACTACAGGTGTAATTTTGTAAACTTTAACTTTGCTAAGTAATAATTATAATATAAGCAAGGAACAAGGACTACCCACAGAAACTCCTCAGCTGTTTCAACAACAATGCACACAGGGTAAATTCTGCCCCATAGAGAGAACAGCAGGACATACGTACTTAGCTAAGATCTTCACAGATATCTTCTTCCTCTAGATTTCTGGGCCAGCAGATGAATCTGTATGAGATTCTTAGCACTCTTTAATGGATGATCCTACAAGCACTTGAATTTCATTTTGGCTTTATGTATCTAAATTGCTCTGCTGAATGAAAGCACCTACAAATTTGAACCTTTCTTGCAGTGACTACAAGATATTTAATGAAGAAAATGCACATTTTTCAGAAATTTAAAATTGGCATCTCTTGTCTTTCACTGAATCTTCTCTTACTGTTTTGCTTTGGAAAGAGACACAACAAATTTGGAAATATTGGAAATTTGGAAATGTTTTTTTCACTACTTTTGGTCATTCTTCACCACCACAGAGGTCAGAATAAGAGATTTTGCACTGCATTCTGTGATCTGAACTGTATGCAGATTAATACTGCACAGATAATACCTCACTGCAGTTACATCTTCTTTGTCTGTATCAGATTTGTTTTGTTTGGATGATCTTTAAGGGAAGAGGGGGGAAGGCTGCCATAATCTTAACAGAGATCATAGACTTTATCAAATTTTCTACAATGACTTGATCTTTTTCCCTGGTATTTTTAATTTGTTTAGAACACAACATAGTTCATAAATAGTTCAAATTACTTCTTTCAGTGCTTGCTAGCTTTCCTGCATCACTAGTGAATTTCATTTGACATTGTGTCATCCATTGCCGTAGTTCTGCAGGTTCATTTTTCATAGAGTCATAGATGGCCTGGGTTGAAAAGGACCTTAAAGATCATCTAGTTTCAACCCCTCCACTGTGGGCAGGGTTGTCAACCACTACACTAGGCTGCCCAGAACCACATCCAGCCTGGCCTTGAATGCATCCACGGATGGGGCATCCACAACCTCTCTGGGCAGAGTTCTGGGTTCCCCACATAATGTGTATAGGACTTGAGCAACATAGTACATCATGCCATTTACAGATGTTGCCATCTCACTGCCTAACTTTCTTTCCAACTCATTAATACATTTACTAGGTAATAGCTCTCCAAGCATGGAACAATGGAGCATACCACTGTACTGGTTTTGACATAGAGGAAGATGACTGTATATTTTTACTTTAGATTTTGTCATCTAGCCATTTTTACTTCATGACAAGGATTTATCTACCACCCAGTGACTACTTAGCTTCATTAACAGCTGTTCCTGTGGAGAAAGTGTTAGAAGACCAAAAAATTCTATTGGCTTTTTAATTCTTTTGCAACAACTTGTTGCAAAAAAAAGCTAGTAGAATATTCAGGAATTCATTTCATTCTCAGAAATAGATTTGGTAATTACAATATTTATGTTAGTATTTTACCATTTCTGTCTAAATATACCTTCTTCTAATTCCTAGTCTCTATTTCTTTCAATATCCCAGAAAGATACTTCACAGGATTAATATGAAACAGATTTCCAGAAACTAGTCACAGTATTAGCTGGTATTCTGTTCTTCAGTACAAAAAATATAACATGACAACATCTAAATAAGAAATATTCACACTCTTTATCATATTCTTCCAACAGTAATTTTGCTTAATGCAAGAAATTAGCAATGCTGTTCCTCTGAGAATATAGAAAATGAGACCTTTTAATTACATTAGTATTAACACACAAGAAAAGTAACTGAGCCCCTCCAAGGAGAATCAAAATCCACAGGCCTAGACAATTTTTTATTGCAACTCTTCTGAACTTATCTTTTCTATATTCATAGCTTGTAAATTTCCCAGCTGATCCCTTCCCACTTATGTGCTAAACTTTATTCCCACCATTGTGGGATTCTTGAATTTCATATCTGAAAAGTGCAATTTGAGAGTATCTCACTTTCTGCCACGTACTTTCAAGAGTTAAGAGAACACCACTCACATAAGACTTTGAATTTATTATTTCCAAGGTAGAGAACAAACAATTCACAGCTTGCGGAAAGTGGGAGTGAAAGAATGTAAAATGAATGTAAGCCAATTTTGAGCCCTCTTTATCATAGACTGCTCTGCATCCCTTCATATAATGTAGTCATCTCTTCGAGTCTGCCTAAGTCCTAGTGAGTATTGCCCATGAACTCCAATAGTGCCTGGCACTTTGTGATGCTGCCACTGGGTTCCTCCAGCTGTGCCCTGACATGCTCTGAGTGCCCACTCAGCCTGGAAAACAGCTTAATGGCCATCTTCTCACTTTCTGTGGCAAGGGAGCTCTTCTCCAGACAGATTTAGGGCTTTTAGAGCCATATCTGGCAGCTGTTGTGTTCTTTGCCATAGAACAGGGGGGCAGGTGAAGAGAAAGAACAGATGAGGTTACATGTGGGCATGTTCATCTCTTCACCTTCTTTAATACGAAGTCAGTGCTGCAGGTTACTTAAAAAAAAAGTTTGAACTTTTCTGTCACTGGCTCACCTTCCTCGCTCGTATGCTATATTCCTGTCATCTTAGACAATGAGGATCAACAAAACCAATTTTAATGTTATTTGTACAGTGAGCTGTACTTTCAATTGAGCCTCAGTACTTGAATTTCAATCAGTGCTGTTTATTTAAAGCATCTTCATTATGGCAGTCTTGATATATGCATATATTATATAGCTTTTAATATTTATGACAATGAAATTGTATCATTAAATGTATGTTATTATTAAATATGTGATATGGATTAATTTCAAGAAGGGGTGAGCTGCGTAATTACCATATTGCAAAATACAATATGAAAGCATCATGCTGATAAAGAAAACACATTCTAATGTGATAGATGGCCTTCCAACTGTGAGATGGTGCTTTAATTTAGAGCACAGAGGACAAATCTCTAACATAGTGTCCAGAAAGAACTTCCATGTGTACCTTTTGGAATAGTGTCAGCCTTGTCAAATAAGAAGACTCATCTCTTGAACTTGACGATGATAATGACATTTAGCAGACGCATGGACAAACTGTTGAATCATTCTGAGCTCCTGATTTTTGCCAAATCACAAAAAGATGTCAGACACCTAGATACATCTTATCATCCGTTTAGAAATGTACATGGAAAAGCATTAAATAGAGTTACTTGAAAGGGGAAAGACATGAGGACTTTTGCTTCCAGAGTAATAAATCGGAATGCTTTCCTGAATATAACTTTCCATTTTAAGGCTTCAGTGTAAGGAAGATTACAGAAGTTTGAAAGTATATGCATTTTTGTATTTTCCACCTATTCTCTACTTCTTTGGTGTATGCATCTGAAAAGCCTTATACATGAATGTATCTTGTTTAAAGGCACAACAGACTTACTTAAGTGTCCAGAATTTTTCACAGTGCTGTGAATTGCATTTCTGGAAGTTAAGTGCTTTACTTTTCTTCCACATTCTGATTGTAGCGATATTTTAAAGTGGATGCTATTGAATAGCTCTATATAAAGCTGGGTTATATTTAGATAATGGACTTTATCTGACAAATAATATGGTTAACAGAAAGGCAGTAGTCTAGATAGTTCACCTGCAAACATTATGAAAGAGGTTTACAATTTGCTTTTTATATTATAATTATTCACTTTTCCCTTGTGATTTTTTCTTGATTAACACTCCAATGCTGTTGTGCAGTTTCAAATGAACACTCCTATTTGCACTTACTGGATTACGTTATTCAGAAGATGTTAAGAGATTTAAGGACTTTTGAGACTGCCCAGCTAAATATCACATCACTTCACTTTCTGTTACAAAGCTTTGTATAAAAACAAAGCTTTGAGGATACCTTATAAGAAGATCAAGGCAAAGAAATAATTGTTTTATGACCACAATAAGAGCCTGTTTTGCTCTTTAGCCATTTAACTTACTGTGTAAACTGCATTATAGCCCTAAAACTAATTTTGGCAAAACATGTAGCAATATGTAATAACATCTGATAGCTCATAGCATAAATATACATATTTTCTGTTGTGTTTTTTATTTGTTTGTTTGTTTTTTAATGGGATTGCAAAAGTAGCTTTCATGTATAGAAGAGAGGTGCCCACATTCTCCTCAAAATAAGAATCTTGATGGAAATCTTCAAACTCTGTTTGGATGCTTGTGAATACAAAGAGTTCAGTAGCAAAAATAGCTTGAGATCTTGGAATCTCTCAACATAGATGCTGCTGTTTTAATACATTCCATAAACTTCAGATACTTTCATAGAGCTGAAAAATCTGAAGCAGATGAATTTTCATTAGGGTGATGGAAATTTATAATGACTTGATCAGTTTAGTGATATTTAGGGAATTAATGAGATATTCCGTTAATATGCGTCATGTGGAACTGCTATTGCACTCTGGAATGGGCTGATAGACCACAATTCTATGTCTGGAAGTGATCAGCAGCCACTAACTTCATTCTCTCATAAAGCACTTAGTTTTAAAAGGAAAGAAGTTCTGTAACCTCAACAACTCCTCAGTGCGTGGTTTGAATCAGAAATATTGCTACTTCTAGCGCCACTGCACATACTGTTCTTATTCACACAAATGTTTAGCATTCTTGATTCTAACTAGGAATTTCCCTAAATTAAGTTCTGTGGTAACAGGCTGAGGATTAATTACAGCTCATATAAGAGCTGGGCTTATCTTCGTCTTTTTGAATCAAGCTTTGGAGTGTTTTATATTTCTCATTTATATAAATAAATAGAGCAGAAGCAAAGGAAGGCACCTACATGAGCTAAATCCTCCCCTGAGATGACACCGTGCAGTAATAATACGACTGTACTATAATCATTAAATGTTCATTGTCTTAGACAAGACTGAATTAATTGACATCATTAGATACATCATCTAAATATGTCAATATTAAGAAGAGTGCCCTCACACTGGTTTTAAGTTTATCATTAGCTTTGAAATTTGTGGGTTCCTAATACTTGAGAATGTGGGATAATTTTGAGATCGTTTCAGTACGTCTGGTATCCATGCTACCCTCAATTACTACTCTTCAGACTTACTACCCCTGTAATTTAGACTTATAGTGGAATTTTTGTTTATAAAAAAAAAAAGAAATTGAATAGGCAATATTCAATTATTCCCATGAGCCTTCTGTTTATTAACAAATATGAAGTTTTGCCTATCCATCTAAACATTTAAATGTGTCCTTTCCCCACATCTTTCAAATTCCCACTGTTTCTTCCACCTTCCTGAATTCCTCTTCTTACATGCCCAGAGATCCTTCCCTGAGGACAAATGCAATCACTACACTCCCATTCCTCATATTTTCTAACTGCATACCTCTCTAATTTTCTTCCTTCTCTTACATCTTCTTATCATATAATAATATATCCTCCGTACTTCTTTACTCCCACACCGATACACCGTATACCTCTTGCTACTTTCTTCAATGATGAATTCAGGAGCAAAAGGTTTGCATTTGGAAAAGGTAATGAAAAATTACCATTAATTACTCATTATCGCCTTCTGGTTTGGACCATATATTTCTAAAATTTATAAACACACACTGATAAAGATACAAAACAGATCTTATTTATAAAAAATAACCAATACATTACAAAACCAAATAATTTTCATGTATCTGCTTTGAATAAAACATACAGTTTGAAAGTAACTAGGAGACTGTGGTAGACAGCTCTGTAATACAAGTTCTATGTTTGGTAAATTCCTCTTACTAATGAATAAAATCATAGGAAATTTCCAAAAGCGATGTTAGTTATTGCCAACTGAAGGCTGTCAAAATTGATCTTTTAGACTCTTTTCAAAGTCCGTTTTACAATATTCCATAAATGAGATTTAATTTGCTTTGAACAGATATTGAAAATAAGATTTTGGAAAAAAAAAAAATCTCAAAAAAAAAAAGGGAAAACGTTGTCAATCCATTATTTAAAAAGTGAAGTTTAGCTATTTCCTTTGTTTGTTTTCACACTGAACATCTGAACCTCGTTGAATCATTGTCAAAACACCTGAGTTCAAGTTCTGTCAAAAAAAAAAAAAATCCTTAGAAAGCTGTTTTTAGAGATTTGCATTAAATCTCTGATGAAGCATCTGAGCACAAGTCCAAATAAATAAAGGCCCAATCAATAGAAATGGAAATCAGCCTTGTAAATCATGTTGTCTAATAAAGATTGCCATTAAATTAGAGTCAAATCAAATTACACAGTAAAAAAGCTGCTTCTCCTTTATGAGAACCTGTACCCGCCTGAGGAGTCACACAACCATCCTCCAGGTCCCACCTTTGCATGGGCTCCCAGCGCAGCGGCTCAGGACCAGCCGAGGAGCCTGTGCAGCAGTGCACAGAAGCCTTGAATCACAGTCCTGAGCCACTTTGGTATACCCAGCAGCTCACGCAGCTAATAAATAATGCATTCATCAGACAGACCACATGTTTACTTCCAAAGCCAAAAACCCCACCTGTCTGGGAGCCACGCTCCACTCCTTTCTTACCAGCACCAGGCTGCCCGCACCTTACAGAAACACATTAGGAGCTCCTTGCAGAAGGGGAAAGAGAAGGGAAGGAGCTGCCTGCACCTTCATGGGTGCATCAGGTGTTCAGATTGCTTTCTGTTCACATTGTTGGCCTCAGTCTGAACACAGCATGACACTTTAAATTGCTTTAACTTTGCTTAATTTTACAAAACACTAATTTTTCCAATCAGACATGGTCTCTAATTATGTTGCTCATATCATCTTGTTTTATAATAGCAACCGGGAAGAAATTAGGGCACTATTTTCTCATAAATGAGGCTAAGAATGTATGGGGACTGCATGTTTCGACAAGAGCCTCATAATCAGAAGCATGACATAGGTGCAGCACCAAGAAGTTTACATATTTAACAACCTGCAGTGGGGCTGCTCATTAAGAAGCCTATGGTCAAAAAGCTGTTAAGATGCCACTGGATCAGAGGTTTCTTTTTTATTAGTTACCCACATGCTGTAAATCAACAGGCTGCAGGCTCCTAAATGCCCAAGTCATTTTGGGAAAAACGTAGCAACATGTCAAAATGTTACATCAAGTATGAGATCAGTTCCTGGACTTACCACTAAAATTTACATTAGGGACCATTGGTACACTTTTACTTCAAAATAGAAATAATAAAAGAGATACCCATACATTTTTCTTGTAGCAGAAGCTGAAAAATTCAGCAGGACAATATGCTTCTTACAACATAATAATGCTTCTTAAAGAACCCTTTATCACCACAAGAATCACGTACTTCACAAGTAACATCCTGAGTAAATGCTATCTAAAGACAAAAATAAATTTTTAACAAAACCTTGCTGTGGCTGTACTGAGACTGCCAGCTGTGTTACTTCAGATGGACTCAGGTATGCAGTTTGGTCTCTAGGTTTACGTGGGCAATAATCAATATATACTGATTACTACTGAGAGTTTTCAGGCACTGCCTTCCTATAAATACAGTTAAGAGACATATAGGCAATATGTGAATTTAGGTGGTCTGAGCTTAGTTCTTCACCGTACACAACCTGGAAAAGGATATTTGGGCAGTAGGGCTGAAGAGATTGGAAAGAGATATGGCCAGACATGTACCACTGGATAAATTTTAGCCTGAACAGAGGTCAAAATTATTACTATTTGCTCAAAAGAGCAGAACATGTTACTGAGTGTAGAGCTGAACATCTGCATTGGTTCACTGGTTCCCTGTACCCAAGTTCAAAAAGGTGTCCTCACACAGCTACATCTTCAGCATCAGCCCTCAAACACAAGGGTTTGGAGAGACGGCTGCTGCTTAAACCAGCTTTGCCTCTCTGAATGGTGACCTTGGTACAACATCGTCTGCCTTTGGTGTTCTTTTGCACAAGAAGTGAATAGGGGCACTTTTGAGCAAATTGGTCACAATTTAGTTCAGCATAGCATAAATCTCTACATCCCAGACATCCTCCTCCACATAAAACTCTCAAGTAACAAGGTGAATGTGAGGGTTCAAAAAACTTGCAGAATAAATTCCTTTCAACTGTGTACGTTCCGTCTATTTGGGCTTTCTAAAGAGGTGGTGAGGCTGGAGATGGAAACACCTTCAAAAAATGGAAGACTCATGAGACAAACTGTGATTTAGAACAGTCATCATGGATCATCAACCCTAGACACATAAATAGCAGAGGCACACTCAAGCTGTAAGTCTTTCCTTTGTGTCCTGGTCACAGGCTACCATGAACTCTAATTCCAAACCCAGGCTGAACTCACACAGAGCTTGAGCAAAGTCAAACCCATGGTCTCATGCTAAACCTACAGAAGTACTATTATTAAATCATTTATTCTCTTTATGAAGTTGGAGGGGCATTAGCAGAGAGGACTCATGGAGGGTTTGGTTTGAATAAGATTTACTGTCTACTAATCTTGTAATCATGACACTCTTCTCTTGGGTTTCCAGTGTACCTTCAATGCTCTACATTCTTTGTTATTGCCATCATGGTGGCAGGAAATGAACAATGAAAAAAGAACCAGCAGAAGAATGTGTATAAATCGAAAGTATATGAAGTATATGATGTATATGAAGCATATGAAGACAGAATAAGAACAATCAAGGGACCTGCATTTCCGAGATAAACCATGGATAAAAGCAGATAAATAACTCTTAACCATGCAGATAAAGGTTTAGTTGAAGTGACTCAAAACACTCAGACGATGGCAATAAATGTAGTATGTAAACTGCATACAAAAAAGAAAAACATACCCATCTTTCGCTGAACCACAGAAGCAGGCAGTACACAAAGGCTGTTCAGACTCTTAGAAGAAAGATTAGTCTGCTATGCTGTATCTGTTTCCTTTTGATGATGCTCTCAGTGCAATGGTTGGAGTGTATCAATACCAGTCTTATGCAAGACAGTCAACCATATCAGTCAGAAAGCCTTAAATTACTGCAGTGTTTAGTGGCAAGCGTTCTCTATTTAAAAGGAGGTGCAGCAAAGGTAGAAGTGAGCACTGGAATCCATGGCTACTTTTTCTGTAAAGTAGGATATCAATCACATTTGCAAGAAAAGAAGAGACTGGATACAGTTCAGTCCAAACAAAATTCCAAACAAAAGAGTATGTCATGTTAGAAAAGAGAGGCATCATCTTTGAGGTTTTATTCAGGTTTAGTAAGTATTCCTGGAATGATTTCATCAGTGCAAGCCTTGCTTTTACTGCTTCCAGAATTAGGAGGAAAGAAGAGGTGGAGGGAGCAAAACAGAGTTAAAATTTGCCTGAAATTTCCATATAAATTATATCGCTTGCAATAAAATACAGCTGAAATATCCAGAAGCCTTGTACAGAATTACTCTACCAAAAGATCACTCAGATGTAAACATTTTTATTATATGAGAAAAGACAAAGCTGAAATAATTTAATTCTTCTGTGCTATGTAATGCAAAAGCATTAGCTTTTCATTCTTGTATTTAACTATGCTATAAAAGTGATATTCACTTTGCAACGGGGCCTGCCAGACGTATTTAATTTTAGTTTTATTAAAAATACCAGAAGCTGCTCTCAATAGATAAATGAATGTCATATGAAACCACATCCAAAAAATTCAAAAAATTTCAAGTGCACTTTCAACTTCAACTTCAACAGTGCACTTATCAGTTAAACCACCTAACACAGGTCTCTTGTTGAAGAGTTTCAATGAACAAGTTTTAGAGGTTACTGAGGGCTGTTGGTCACTTTTAAAGGACAGATTTGCAATGAAAACATTTTCTCAGTTTGCTTTTAAATATTTTATCACATTATTTTCCTAAAAATATACAAAGAACTCCAACCTATCTGATGATGAGGAAGTTAGATGAAGCACAAGACCAAGTGAAACTCATCATTTTCTTCTGTTTAAGTGGAATGACAAATACAGAAAGTGCAACAGATACAGGAAGAAAAAAAAAGCCATCTTATAATGACTTCTAGTTTTCATTACATAAATCTATTGGATTATTTATAATAGATAAAAATACACCATATCAACTATATTGACCCATATCACTTATATGTGTTTGGCTGTTGTGCACTGTTTCAACAATGCCGAATTCCTAAAAACCTGATTTACCTTCTCTGGTCAATTGGATTAATGGCAGCTTTATTCCCCTGAAGGGCTCAAAAAAGCTGGATCCAAAACACCCAAACTTTGTAAATGCATCCAATCCACAGTTATTAACTCAGAAATGTCTCTTTAATTATGTTTTCTTTGGAAATGCCTTTGGATATAGGCATTCTGGGCTGCAGACGGAAATCCAAATTCTCCCCATCTCTCCAGAGTGAGTTAGCTCTTAAGACAAACAGGATCTGGCATTAAAGTGGGTTTTTACCAGGCTGCAAGTTTCTGTGTTCGGAACCAGGGTTAAGGCCTTGGATCACACTTAATCTTTACCACGGAAATTGTGGCCGCAAAAGGCTGTTGGGTTGGTCAGTGCGTCTGCAGTAATTAAGGCAGTTGATCTGTAGGACCAAACTTGTGCAGTGCTGAACACCTGTGTCTCCCAAAGAAACTAATGGGAGTTGCACTTGGATCTCAGGATTTGTCCTCAGATTTCCTTGTGGGTATTTCTTCTATATGTGGGGACGACAATGTTATGGCTTACTTACAGGAGCAAGCACTGTTAGAAAGGCCCTAGATTTGTAGCACATTCATGTTTACCCATGTTACAGAGTGCACTTATTTGCTGCAGAAGCAACATAGCAATATAATGCTGAATGCTACAAAACTGACTAGTATTCAAACAGTGCATTAAAAGTAAAAAATGCCAGACTTTGTCTAAAACAGACAATATGTTTTATGGCTTTAAAATAAAATCACAGAAGACCTAACACCATCCAGCTGTTCTTAATAGACTATTTTACCCTTTGTTTTTCATTCTCCACCTTAATCCGCTTCAGAATTACCTCACAGTCCATTCACTTTTGCTCGTAACTTGATAACTCTTACCAAAACAATCTTTTGCACATAACAGGGTAAAAAAAAAACTAAATTAAAAAACAGAGAAAGAAATTTAGAAAATGTATATTGTTTAAAGCTAGTGATGCTGCTGTGAAAATTTGCATAGCAACCTGTAACCGTGCCTGATAGAATTACAAATTTATCGTGCATTTGAAGGACAGATGAAACAGTCTCACATTTTCTGCATCAGTCATTTCTATTTGGTTAAGCTCAGAATAAAAAGTCTCTCTTATTTTGCAACTAATTGAAGAATTAATATAAAAAGATTGAACACCTGTTGCTCTGTTGGCGGAAAACAGCAATTACAATTACAGTAGACTTACACTATACAAGAATATTTTTAAAAAAGAAGGGGAAGAAAACATGCTGGTGACCAGGGTCTTTTTGAATCTACAGAGGATATTACAGCTTTTATTCAGATTGTGAGAGGCCCCTGTTAAGCATCCTTGGTTCCTGAAGGTCTACTCACTATATCCCTGTTTAGCCGCGGCCCCATTAAGCATTTTCTGTTAGCTTGGAGTAGCTCTGATTCACTCAACGTCCTCTCTCTTTCCCTTACACAATAAGACAGGCTTAAAATCCACTGTACATCCCTCTAACTGTCACACAGATTCTCTTTATCAATTTCTTATTTCAAACATTAATCACTGAAAATAACTGCTATTAAAAAGAGACTAAATCCATTTTCATCTCCTCCTTTTATTTGTTATCTAGGAGAGCAGTTCGGCAAGCCTTACAGTGGAGTAGAAAAAGTCAAACGTAGAACCTGTAAGTAACTGATTTTTTGAACAGACAGAACTGAAAAGAGAACAATAACCACAATATGAGCAAGCATCGAATCCACTTAAAACAAGAATCCTTAACTTTTCTTACTGCTGCAGGAAAAAATGAATGCTGACAATATCAAACATTTTGTTCTGGTCACATGCAATAAAAGTAAAGCAACAAATGCCGTGCTACAAAAAACCCTGTAGAAAGAACTATTTGCTGTTAAGTTGGGAGCTCTAGGATCACAGCCTGCAGCACTGTGAGGGACAGCAATGTTTCACTCTCTCCTTGGCCCACAGGGATCTGACATACCTACATCCCTCATCAGCAGCACTCCCATAGCCACCACAGGGGCATGGCTCAACTCTTTTGCCTTTTATCAGTAAATCTTAAATCATTTATAGGCAAAATTATTACTATTATCATTACTAATAAAAATTATTAAATTCTCCCTTTTTATAGAGGACAGAATCAGTTTTCCACAAAGTGAGTGCCACTGGTTGGTCCAGATGCTCTCTTTGTGGCGCTAATACCTTCTATCACATTGACTGGAACTGAACTTGTCTTTAAGGCCTACATGAAGAATCATGGCTGATAAACCAGCATCATCCTTGTCGCTTTTGTTTCATAGCTGCTTCTAGGAATGGCAGAACTGTGAAAAGACTCACTATCCTTTCTTGGATAAGTACTTGCTTCTGAGATGTATACATCTAGTATTTTTTTTTTCCTTCTTTTTTCCCCAAGATAAGGAAGACTGAAAAAACCACAAAACAGGAATGTACAACAGTACGACTTAAAACATAAACAACAGAACTCCATAAGCACATCTTCATCTTCTATTCTGACTGGGATAAAATACCCGTTTTGCTAGTGCATTCTGGTCCCATGTCTTTAAAAATAGTATGCCACAACCGGGTAGCGCAGGGACATTGTGGTGCCTTGAAGAGGTACCTAGCACTTCAGAATAGCTCGCATAGGGCACATGACTTCTCAAAGTCCTGCCGGCTCACAAAGATGTGTTAGAATTTCAGTAGGGGCCAGAAATAACAGCAGCATCATGAGTCAGGACTCAGATAGCTGACAAGCTGTGTCAGGACATGGATGCTGAGGCTCCAGGATGAGATCAGGCTGAGAGGCATATGAATCAGGAAGCAGTGAAAACATAGGCGGGGTGGCAGTGTCTTTGTAACACTGAGTTGTGTATGCACAAAGACAGCAAATCTTAAACCCAAGGAAGATGAAGACCAACTTGTGATACTGCCCCTTGCTATCCAAGCAGCAGCATGTAATACTTTTGGAAGCGTTATAAAGACATAAATATTTGTACTTTCCCCTTTAAAAATAATGTGCATCTGAACATAAAAAAAAAGAGCAATCAACTATGCAAGATAACCTATTTCTATGGAGAAAGGATAAAGCATTAAATACCTGGTATTATTTATGAATTTATAAATCAAAATAAAATTTTAAAGCTTTCCTGTTAATGAAATTAAAATGATCATCAGTCTTTCCTAAGTGTCTACAGTCACAGTCCATTAAGACAACATGTTAGAATTGTTCATAACAGGATGCAAATGAAATAATCAAGTAATCAGGACTATTTCAACATCAATAAAGCCTCAGAGTGATTATTTTGTACAGCCATGACACAATACCTTTTTGCATACTTTCCCTGATCAGATTAAAGTGATGATGAATTCCTCGATGGCTCAAGTGTGCTCCAAGGAAAGCTAGAAGGTTGTACAGTTAACTCCCAGGGTGTAACTCTAAACCATACAACCTACTACCTCAACCCGGATGCACACAGCTTCCGACGGTGACCATAAAGTCTTCTTCACTTCTTCAGCCTTTCTTTGAAATGTGACAGCAGCCACAGGCCTATATATTTCCCATGTGGGTAGGCTTTCAGCTGTTGAAATAGTCTGCAGTTATTCCTCATTTTTTCAGATGACAAGGTATACTCTTAGACAGATTTTTCAACTAGGTAGAGATTATTTTCTATCGTGTTTATATGCATATAAATATATAATGTATGTATAATGTATGTTTGTATGTATGTATTTATACATACCTATTTGATAGGAATGATGCAACTACATTTCTGGAAAGAAACGACCGTTTGGTCTTATTTTACAACAAAATTCAAATGTAAATTTAAATATCTTTTTTTCTAGTATAATTCCTTGTAATGTTGTATTTATTAAAAACAGCAAATGGTACATCCTACTCTTCCTCACTGAAAGCATTACAATTCCCTCACATCACTCTTTAAATTTGAATAAGATATTAAGCCAAAGGTACTTAAAGCTACAGATGACAGAACAAGCCACTTAAATTTGAAGAAGAGGCAATAGACAAGAGAAGCATTCCAAAAACAATATATAGTTTTGTTTGAAATGCTCACTTGGGTCTGTTGTCAAATTCCACTGAAGTGCATGCTACATAAACTTTTGCCAGATCACCATACTGACACAGACCCATAGAAGCGAGCTTGTGCAGTGCGTTTCAACACAAGATCGGATCTACGGGTTTATGCCAATTGGCATCGCTGATTAGCATTTTCCTTTTAAAGTTAGACACAGAAGACTTTAAACAAACAAAAATAGAAAGCAACTGTAAGGACAAGTATTTGAAAGTAAAAATATTACAATCATAAAGAAGGCTACTTAAAACTGCATAAATGGTGGATGCACCACTGTTTTGACTTCAGCTGGAATTAATATCCTATTGAGCACGCTTTGTATTACCCATGAACTCTCAAATCCCAACAACTGGAATCGAGTCATACTACAGCACACAGCCTGCAAGACCAGAATCCAAAATTGTATGTGGCATAATAGTGAACAATAAAGGTTTGTATTCTGTGCCTGAGCCCACATTTTGTACAGCAACTTAAAATAAACATCACCCCACTAAATCTGAAATGCAATGAGGCACACTGGATTGCAGCTCTCATACAACATTAAAAAGACTGCTTAGCTATTTCTTCATTCCACAGGGTATCTAAGTACTGATTGACTATAACTTGTTGATTAAACAATGCCTATTAATCAAAGCAAAGAAGTTAATTTGTATATTTTATTCACTAATCCTCCCATCAATGCTATTCTCTAATAATAAGATTGCAGTAGAAGTAGAAAAGCAATCTTGCAAAATTTCAGGGTTAACTCCTACAACAAATGCTTTCTTCTTGTGACCAGTAAGCGGTGAAATACGAATTATCAGTCCCTAAATGCAGGATGTCCTACTGGAAAAGATCAGTAAATCTGAGACACAGATGTGGTATTATAACTTATATATTTTAAAGGAAAGCATTTATAAGTGCTGCATCTTAAAGCACAATATCTGACACAGCAGGCATAAGAAGCTGGTATAAATTTAAAAACAGGTACTACAGAACAGTTGCTTCTGATTTTAGCAGCTTACTGGAATCTGTATCTGAATAAGTTTTTAATGCCTGACTTGCACTGTTTTCCACTGAAGGCCTAATTCTGTCATCATTTGTTGGGTAAGACTCCTTTTAAGAGAATGAGTGCTGCCAATAACGAAGTTTTTAAATCAGGCCAATGCTTCATTTTCTTGCAAACTGTAACATGTATTTCTGGTTCAGTAATGACAGCTGAACATTACTAAATGGCCCTTTTATTTTTTAATTTAGTTGATTAAAATAATACATTTTCCAGTATACTCTTCTGCATTTTAAAAATAGTGTCAACTTCTTTTTATTCTAGAGCAGTGTGTTTTAAACCTGCTTTCACATTACACACAACACTTCAGCATTCAAAAGGAAAGACATTTTTGTAATTATTTTCTGCTGACACTTGAGAGAATAAGTAAGGCAAACCTCAAAGTACAATATTTCACCTAGTATCAAAAATAAGTATGTAGACTGCATATTTAATTTACTGAATGATTCTAGTAAGTGCTATAAAATGGCTTCTCTATTTTTCTTTTTTTGTTATTTGTAAATAGAAGAGGCATTCCACATTTCACAAGGACTTGATCTAGTATACTCATTTACTAGTAGATATATTTGTTCAATAAATATACTAGTAGTATAAATATAGCAGTACATGTATCCGTGTAACATATTTACTAGGCATAACAAGAGAATAACTTGTATTTTGATCTTTCAATCTATTCTAAAGCTTCATGGAAACAATAACTATAAGGGCTACCCAAACTGTAATAATCCCAACAGAAAGTAATCACAGCAAAGGTTTTATACGTCTCTATGAAATGACATTTGTATGAGGACTTAAGGAAGGAAATTCTATTAAAGCTAATCTGCTTCATGTTATTGTCATGAACTTTAATTTATAACAGGAAAATTAAGATCACTGTATTACCTTCGCTGGATTCTGCTCTGGTACAATTAACTTCTTCAGTTTCTTTTTTCTTTTGAAATTTTTTCTTTCACTATAATGAATGAGAGAGAAAGATTTTGAAAAATCTGATCTATGTAAAGTGATTCCAGAACAACAGGAAACCTACAAAAAATTAGAAATTATGCCTTTAATATATAAAACTGACACACTGCTTACGCCCCTCTCAGGGCCATGGGAAGGCATGCTGTCAACACACACACTTTGACAAACGGATGATTTCATTTACCATTTCCTAATCTCATTACACCTCAGAAATATTTTATTTTTAAGAGGAATACCAGAAGTGAAGAATGCTTCACAAAAATAAAGAGTTTTAATCAAATAGTGAATGAAACGAGACAGTTTGGCATGGAACTGCACACAAAGGCTATGGCTTAAATCAAGAAATGTTGCAAAACTTAAGGGAATAAATACTATTAATATCACCAACTATAGAAATTTTTAAAAGTTCTTTTAAGCAAATGAAAGCATAGGCTTCTCAACAGATATAGATAGTAATGACACAGAATTATTCCAAAAAAACACGACTCGGGAGGGAAGTATCACCATAAATCTAAGGAACATTTTCTTGTACAAAATGGGTGAATGGAGGTATATGTGTCATATACATAAGATCTCCATGCATAATTTCCCAGAATTCATTGCAGAACAACAAAAATATAAGGTAGCAAAATTAGCATCGGATCTTTGGACTTACTATCTAAGCAGTAATGCATAAAAAGCGAAGTATAAAAAAAAAAAAATGCTATTTTGTGAAGCCACAATATATTTATAGCCTTTTCATTAGACAAGCATCTATTACGAACATTTTGATAAATACATCAGTTTCTGATGAAAAAGACATTGCAAGTTTCAAAGTAATTTCTAGCTGAAGATTTCTGCATTTTAAATATAAATTAAAAAGACCAGGAAAATAAATAAATAAAGAATCCCAAACAGATAAAAGACTGATTTGACTGAGCATTTTAAAATACGTCAGTCAAGCTGAATTTTGCTATAGACTGCTCTAACTGCCAAGTAATATGTTACAAAAGACAGACAAATGTTGTAACAAACAGGGTCTACTGCTAAAGCGTCATATGCTCCAAACTTGCTTTAACTTCACATGCAGTTATCACAAACACACTGAATGGATATCTTAAATACTGTTTTCAGCTATTCCTGGACAAATGCCGCTTTACCGAACATCTTAAAATAGTCACTGTTACTAGCTGCAAGCCAGGCTTACTTCATGAACGTCCCAATAATGTGCCTTTTATTCCAGGGCTTATTACACTGATTTCTTTGTAATGGATTTATACACAAAATTGTAAGGAACTCATATACAAATTAACTCAAACATAAATTTAATATACTTGCTACAAGAGCGAGCCTTTCCTACCGGTTAGCGAAATTTTTTCTTCCTCTCTTTAGAAACCGAAAGCATGAGTCACACTATAAAAAAAGAATTTACTTTCCTTAGCAACCAGATCGAAATACCCACAACTTTCGTAGCAAGAACCAAAGCTTATACTGAATAAATGTAACATTACGATCTTTGCTTAACTCCAGTGCTTAGCTAAGACAAAATGTGCCTAGCCGCTTATTTCTACAGATCCTCGATTTTTGTTTACTTTCTATTTTTAGCAGCATTAGCTCAAACACACCCCCAAAAAGTTAGTTTAAAAAAAGTGTGAATGGCTAACTATGTTAAAATTAATACACAAGGACTCAGTTTCAAAACAACGTTTAAAATGGAACAAAAAAAGGAAAAAAAGGAAAAGAAGCTATACCTGATATGAAAGGTACGTTTTCACCCAGTGCCATATTTTGCTATATTAGCAATAGCAAAACAAACAAGCAAAAAAATTGCCTTCTTTCTCTTTTGTTTTTACTGAAAGAATCAATCTCCTGGGCTCATTTTGCTACACTGCTTTAAGAAGCTCTAACACATCCTGATGTCTCTGCAGTGAAACATGCCAGGTTTTTTTTTTGGAAGCAGGAGAGCCACTTTTTTTTTCTGCACTCTTGTATGTAGGACAAACTCAGATTTGTTTCTTCTTCTGAGGGCTCCTGTTATTTCTCGGAAGAAGACCAGGATGCCTGTCTTCTCTCTCGCTCTTCTCGGAATTCCAGGCACAAAGCACTGCGCAAAAGCTGCACCAATCCTTGCCGCCACCGCCTGCACAGTGCAAGAGGTGGGGAGAGACCAGAAAATTCACCTCGCCCCTGTGCCGGTTTTATAAATGGGGATTGCACAAATCTGCCGAAGCAAAGGGGTGAAAAGGCAGGGTGCCAGTTTGCTACACTATGCTGCAATGAGCTCATGTTCAATGCTGTCGCCCCATTTGCCCAGTTCAAATGCCTGTTCATTAAACACGAGGAAAAAAAAAAAGAGGAAAAAAAAAACCAAATCACTTTTATCCTTCAGACACTCAGGAGGGCTGTTCTGAACTACAGATCAGCAATAAAAAAATACAACACGTAGTTTAAAAATGTAGTTATGAAGTCTAAATATTCTGCTTATATTTTCTTTCTTTCTTTCTTTCTTTCTTTTCTCTATTTGGAGATAAGAAGCAGAATTTATCAGGCGTGAAAGGGACAGCCTCCTGGTGGTGTGCCAAAAAAGCCAGAATAAAGGCAAAGTTGTGCTTCAAAGCTCAATCGCTTGCTGAGTCTGGCTAAAGTCAAGTATTAAGATCCACCATTTTCTGAGCCATGTAAGAAATGAGGAAAAAAGTCAGAACGAGTGCTGCTTTCCAAGTCTCCGTTGGCACCATCACAAAATCTCAGCCGTAAGGTCACATGATGCTCTGCCAAATGTGGAGTGCATTCCCATAAACCATTCTGCTGATACTGCGAAGGCAGCTATTGTCTAGTTTAGACCCAAAGTTCAGCCCACTCTTCATTGAATTAGCTGAAAAACGCATCACCTTTGGGGGTTGGGAGCCATGGAAACGTCTACCTGGCAGGCTGCCCACTTTTGCTGCCCATCAACCAGAGATGGGATTGTGCTGCCTAATGTAATGATGACTAGGAATGTGAAGAGTCGTCCAAAGTGAATCTGATTCTCGCAAAGCCTGCTTCATTTGCACAGCAAACTCTGGCTTCTTGTCGTTAAAAAGGGGAGGGAAAGGAGAAAAAAAAAAAAAGGCTTTACACTAAATGTAGCAATTAAAGGTCTAGTAAACATGCCTAGTCTGCAACTTTCCTTCATAACATACTGAAATGGTTCCCAAACTAAAGGACTTGGTACACTGCAAGTTTTCTGATTTAAAGCAGCTCATGCTTTTCCTGAGTTAATGTGGTGTCCCCAGGACGTTTTTTTTCTGCTTAAGGAAAAGAAAAACACATAAGAGAGTTCTCATTTCTTCTCTTCTTTTTACCTCCCTTTATTACCTCCTGATTTTGTCTAGCAGAAATTATACACGTGTGCAGCAATACCCACTAGTAACGATGGGGATGCAATACTGCTGCAATCCTTCTGAAAGCAGTCTTCTGAGAAAGCTGGTTGTGTCTCCAGCAGCACAGACCCCTTCATCTGAGCCCTCTTGTTGTCACCCGTGAGTAGAACAGCTGCTCCGCAAGTTTGCAAACCAGCATGTCCAGACCAATCCGCACCCTCCCATCTTCAAAATGCATTTAATCCCATTTTCTTGAAAAGATGCAATCAGACAATGATTTATAGAAGAAACAAGTTATTTAAAATAGATTAAGACTACTACTAATTCTTAGTAACAGACTCAGAATTTCAGACTTGAAATTTCAATTTTGCCCATCTATTATTCCAAAGTAAAATGTCACACAAAATGTCAATTCCAAATGAAAATACTATGCAAAATATTGAGCAATAAATACACACACTGCCAGCACGTAAAAAGTTACGTAGGAGAATTAATCTGGGGGCTGTGCTGTGAACAAATGAAAAAAAGGTCCACTCGATGCATCTACATCAGGAAGTTTCATAGCTACCGCGAAAGAGATGTTAAAAATGTGGTAATCTCTATGGTCCCTACACTAATACACATGAAGCCATGGGAGAAGCCGCTCTGCATTAGCATCTGCAGACAGTCGCACAAGCACTGCTGTGAGGAGGAGGTTGCATGCTAAAGAGTTTATGGCCAGAAATTAAGGAATGGCAAACAAAATGGAAGACAACAGGCTGGAAACTGCAGCAATAGGACAGGAAAAACCATTCCCAGGGACACCATGGGCAGTAGTCACCTATCTCTGCTTCCTTTCTGCTTTTCAATGCTTCTTTCTGATTTCACTGTATTTAGCTGGAGCAAATCGAAGGACAGATATATGAGATAGGGTGCCTTGAAGTGGAGGAAGATGGCTCTTGCAGGCTCTTGCAGTATCACACAGACCGCCTGCACCTTTGTCTGGGTGGGTTTTGGGGAAAGCAGGCATGGCAGGGAGGAGGAGAGCATGCGGTGCAGTCTCTGGATGGAGAAGGGCAAGGTGGGCTGGGTGGAAGTGTCAGGGAGCAAGGGGAGGGAAGCAGCCTACTTCTCCTGCCAGATCAGTGCTCCTGAGCAGCCTGCTTCAGCTGATGGATTTCTTAGTGATATATTTGAATCAACAAACCATACAAGATTTTTTTTTTCTTTAGCAGGGCATGGGAGAATCAAGCTCATCTTGCTCCACCTCACATTTTACCATTATTCATAAAATTGTTTAGACCAAAACATTCAATTGTCTTCAAACAGGACTCAGAAGTTGCACTCAGATTTGTGTAACCTCCAAACCTGCTTGGCACCGTAAACCAAGGTGACAGGAAGGGTTCCTTTAGAACTGAGTAGAAATCTCCAACTGAACTGCAGTGAATAAATTCTATTCAAATTTACCCCTATTCTTATCAGTGATGGTATGTAAAAGGACAAGGAAACAGCTCAAATTTCAGATCTCTGAAGGATGTTTGCCACTCTTACCTCCACAAATAATGCTCAGTCTAAGCTAGGTGAATCTGAGCAGCAATGTTTGAGGGGTGACAGGTACAGAAATCTGCAGTCACTGCAGTGTGGAAAAACACTTCAACATGTAGCTAGTGCTCCACAATGGAGCACTCCCGCTTCAAAAGCAAGTATTCCAAAACAGGATGTTAAAATGCTGTTACAAAAATCACTTGCATATGTGCTCGGCAAATTATAGATGTAGATGGATCACAGAGTGCTTTGCCTATGAACTAATGCAAGGATGTCACAAAGGGAAGCAAACAGACATATTTGCCAGAGCAGGCTGCCTTGTTCTCCTGCAGTTGGAGCAGGACAGAATAGAGGGACTGGTTCTTTCCCAGCAGGCAGGAAAGGGATGGCAAAGAGAAAGGGATACCTGAGGGTTTTTGCATGTGTATTGAGCTGCCGTGGGACAACTGGCACCCCAGCCATCCCAGCTTAACGCGCAAGTGTATGGAAAGGACAAAAACAGAGCCTTCTCTGGGCAATGGCATCCCATGGGAGATGAGAAAAAAGGGGAGTGGAGATCAGGAAAGAAGAAGGGCAGCACTCTCAGAGAGAATCATAGCAACACAGAATCATTAAGGTTGGAAAAGACCACAAAGATCACCTAGTCCAGCTGTCAACTCATCACTGTCATGCCCACTAACTACATCCCTCAGTGCCACATTTACCCTTTTCTTGAACACCTCCAGGGACAGTAACTCCACCACCCCCTGGGCAGGCTATTCCAATACCTCACTACTCTTTCTGAGAAGAAACTTTTTCTAATATTCAAACTGGAACAAGTGAAGAAGGCAATGTGTTCTCTTTCATGAGTTCATTCTTAAACACAAAAATAGTAAGTACACAACTGTTATTACTACAAGTTAAAAGTTGAGAATTAACACACAAAAGTGGAGAGGAAATGAAAGTAATGGATATATTACACATTTCTTCTTAACTTTAATGTACTGTATTGCACGCTATAACAATTCACATTAGAAAAGCCTTGGTTTACAAAGAGCACTTCCAAAGGCCCTAGTATATAAAAACTATTTTCAAAATGCATGCAAATGAAAATTTATCATCTGCTAGCTACTTTCATGTTATCTTCAAATGGCACTTTGCCTTCCCATTTTTTCTGCCTTAAGGTTAACATGACCAAATTAAGAGACTAAAGCAAGATGCTCCACGGTAAGAGCCAAAGATGTCAGTCATCATAAATTTAACTATAATTTTCCTGTTCCTGAAATTCTTGCATTTATTAAGTTCCTTTTCCTCTAAACTTGTCACACTGTTATTTGTAACCTATTTATTTATAAATTTATAAATTATATGTTTTGCCACTTTGGCTCTACATCAGGACATCTGAACTTAACAAACTTCTTTCTGTTTTGCTGCTGGAAAAGAGTATTTTAAAATTGATAGTAACAGAAACTGAATAACGCACAGTAAACATTCTTGTTCACATAGGAAAAACCTTCTTCGCAGATTTCTTAAGAAGGTCGGTTATCCCCTTAAAAGTGCAGATATTCATAAAGAGCAAAAAATGCAAATATAACGAATTGAAACAGCTACAGAAAATTCAAATGAGCCTTTTACAATAAGTATTTTGCAGTACCATTGCAAACAGGAACAAGCTTTCTGTGGATCAAGATGAAGAGCAGTTGTGGTATAATAAGCAGCACGGCTACATTGCTGGAGTAAGGCTGACACTAAGACAAGCTCACATTGAGGCCAAAGCAAAAATCAGACTATTCCCCATTTTTCATTCTTGGAGGTGATCATTCAGGCACAGAAAGGTGTAGCACGTTCTCCACAAGCAACAAGACACCACCTCAGGCAGATAATACTGCTGTTGCAGTATAAACTACCAACTCAAATATGTGATTATAGGAAGAGCTTTGCTGTACACATTTCCTTTAGTATACTTGTTTCATCCTCCATTTATTTCACCAGTTACTCCAGAATCATTAGAAATGTCCGGGTCAAGAGGTACAGCATTTAATTCCCTCATATACACCAAGTCTCATACATACAAAAACTTTTTATGTGCTCTTTGCAGGTCTAAGTGCAAATATGGCTCAGCATTATCACCATTAATGGGATCTGAAGCACCTATACTTCCTAAATTTAAAAATTTGTAGCATGTCACTCTTCATGGCAGTTAGATGTTTTTTTTGCAGTTCTAGAGACAAAGATAACAAAGACTTCTTTTCACAAACCACTTATCAAGACGTTATATTTGACATAGCTCAGTGTTAACTACACTGCATTGAATCTTAAGTGTTACACTGAATTAGATGATCTCTATATACGATCTACACAGTTTGCACCATCTTGACCACTACCTCTAAAAACTAAAATATGAAAATACCTCAGTCTAGTTCTTGGAAAACATCACTAGAGGAGGAGGAATGTAAACAAAGGAAACTAGGTGGCCAGGAGCATAAACAAATAATTCTTTACATCACTTCAACTTCTGATTAATAAAACAGGGTTGATTTCTTTCACTACTACCTCCTCAAGACAAGGACGAGCGGAGACAGAATTCAAGGCAGAAAAGTTTTACTGATTTCTGATTTAACAGCATACTGAGTGCCTAGACCTGCCCACATGGAAAACCCACCCTTACACCTCCTTCAAAAACTGCTGCAGTGCTAAGCTGAGTTGCATGCCAAATTACTGGGGAACATTTTCACAACAGCAACCTATCACAAGCTTCAGTCTTCGCGGATGTGGCAGCACATGCACTTAAGTCAGATGAAAGCATAGATGATTTCCTGTTCTAAACTGTGCAAAGGGTTGTGTAGCAAGGGTTCTTCAGGGCCACTTATTTTTCCTAGAATTCATTCTCAACCAGAATATGAATCAGGAAAATAAGGATGCTGCAAGGACATTCTTCGTACCACCAAGTTCTTAATCAATGATACACTGTTTTTATGTTATTCTTACATTTTCCTACACAATCCTGTATGAATCCTGTTTGCTCAAGAGTTTTCGTTAAAGTCATATGCAATATTTTTTAAGAGGAGCATTTCACTGAGCTGCCTTGAGCCAAAAGTAGTCTTCAACAGAATATCATCTGTCCCTCCACCTTTATAACTGAATACAGTGTTACATCTCAAAACGGCACAGTGCAGTGCTCTTGAGCAAAGACAGAAAATAAGTATTTTAAAAATATTCTTAATTATTTCAGGAAGGAAGATACATGCATCCTTAGGTACTTATGTTCTTACAAATCTGGACAGCATTTTCCAAAATATCAAAAAGTTTTGCAGGCGGGTATATATGTGTACATATCCAAACTCACCACGCATCTTTTTGGTAATTTAATTACAAAAATATGGGGGCTGTGCATGCACTTTTCTGGGTTACATTCTTAGCAGGTTGAGTTCTGTTAGTCAAAAAATATGGATGGGTCATAACTCTAAGCTGAAAAGAAAGAATACGAGCATTATGGCCCAATGTAAGAAGTGTTTTTGATTCAGCAACCTAAAGGATCAATTAATTTTGAAGCAAAACTAGACAGAAAACAGCTTCCCGTATCCCAGTTTTCAATTTCCCTGCTGGGAATTTTAGATTCTGCAAAATAATCTCACTTCAAATGTACCACCCATCCCATCTAGGTTTCAAAATTTTTTGTATTGGAGCAGTTAACTCTTCATATCTTAAAATGTTTTAAATATTCATCCTAGATTTTGTCTTCTTTGATATCTTTTAGTATAAATGGCTATGCTTTAATTTATTTTTTTAGTTTGAATTGGCATAATTTTGTGAGTAAAACCTACATTTCAAAACAATAAACATCCTCAGATAACCTGAACAGCACTGAGACAGAAGCAGAGATCAAAGGCATGGAGCCTTCCTGGAAGATTGAGCAGGCTATGAGTGATCAAAGGCAGAGGAGAGAGGACTCTGGATCTTAACTCCTGTTTCCACTACACATGTATAATTTACAGGTTATAGGATTGTGGGGAGGGGAACTCTTTATACATTAAAAGTAGGTTACAGGCCTGAAAAGTTATTTAAAATGAAAAAAACCAAAACAAACAAAAAAAACAAAAAAAAAAAAAAAAAACCCCAAAACAACCAAAAACCCCCCAAAACAAAAACCTACTATGTTTGTCAAAAATATCCAGGAAGAATCTTCTACAATGCACTTATACAATATTTTTTCCAAACAGAAATGGTGCAAATGTAAGCAGCTTTGTTTTCAATGAATCAGCATTTTCTGACAAAATCAAACAAACAAAAACACACACTATTGCTTGTTGGTGTCATGATAAAAGAGATATTGTGTTGTTTGAAAGTGATAACTCACAGGAATAATGGAAAATTCATGTTCTGAGCAGAGAATTGCAACTACATTAGCTTGCTTTTCAGAACATTTAGAGCACATTTAGACATTTAGACACATTTAGACACTTGTAACTCAAAATCTTCATCAGATTATAATTCTACTTTATGTGAAATTCAAACTGTACAATCACATAAGGGCATTTCTTTAGTTCTTGTCCTACACAGTTTGGTAGTACTCCCATGTACAACCAGGCTTCTTTCCAAAACATTGTTCAGTGTTTCCCAGCACAGTGAAGTTAGCAATGATATAAGAATTCATACAATCAGTTGAGTTTCTTTGGTAGCAGATCCTTGGTTACTTGGTCATTATTTATCTTTATCAGAGAAAATACCTCAATTAAAATTTTGCTAAAAAGAAGCAATTATTGCCCTGAATGTTTTACTTGGCAATGAAGTGCGAAAATGAAGTGCATTTTCTCAAAAAATCCTGAGCTGCTGTATAGAAAATAAATACTAAACATTGTGTAAGAATAAACAAATTCAGCAGTACATTTATTCAGTAGTGATACAAGAATTTGTGACCTCCCAACTCATTGAATTTCATAACATTACATATATCTGCTGGACCATTCAATATAAATGACGGTGAATTTCATGTTAGCTTCAAATTGCTTTCTTGATGGGGAGATAGGAACTGTACCACAGCCAGTATGACCACATGTATGGGAACTGTTAATCAGAGGATCAGGCTGTGATTCAACCACCTGAGGCAAGAACTGGGTCAGCCATGGGAGCACAGGTGAAGGCAATTCACCTGTGTGCCCGGAAGGGGTGGAGCCAGCCTCCACCTCTCCTAGACCCCATTTAAGGGCTGACTTCCAACGAGGAAGGATCTCTTCCTGGAGATTGCTCCTTGTGGAGTTCTTTTGTGAGCCTACAACACCAGTGAGCATCTTTCCTTTATATCTAACTATTCTTACCAGCCTAACTCATCTGTAGAATATCTGTATGCTTATTTACCTTGCATCTATATACTATAAAACATCTGTATACTTACTTACCTTGCACCACAGTGTAGCTGAAAACACACCTGTGCTTAAGGAATGGCTTTAGTTTACAACCGACAGACAAAGCTGCCGACTTGGACAAAGGATAAAACATTATAAATAAGAACAGAATGACTATTGGAGAATTTGAAATATACCACTAAACAAAAGCAGATAGCTTAGTCCATTATTTACTGGCCTGATTTTTTTTTTTTTACTGAATGCCTGAACAACTCCAAAGTGATTTCAAAGAACCAACACAGGTCATGTACCTAGAAGGTGTTTCTCTTTCCTAGTAACAAGCAGAAAACCTTTATTTGTTATTTAAAATTGTAACAAGAGTACTTCAATCCTGTTTCAATATCTTACTGGAATTCTAAACTATTTGCAGATGGTTACATTGACTTTATAGGCTTAAGGACACTGATCTTACTCTAAATTTGTATAATGCCTAGATCTTTGGGATCAAAGACCGGAATTTGCATTCATTATTAAAACAACAACATGTAAAGTGACCTTTATTTTAAACAAGAGTGACCCAATATGAATATACAGCACTTTGATTAGTATTGGGCACATCCTGGCTTAATAACTAGGAGGCATTAATGCTTCCAGTGGCTTAGAGGTAGAGTATCTGCAGAAATGTTCAGTCTAGGTGGGATGAACAGTCTGGTTTGCCTTCTAGAAAGACTCTGCTGTTGAAGACGGACAGTTTATTATACTGCCAGAAGACTTTCATAACCAGCTATATTCAAAGTGTAGGCAGCTTCAGGCTACATTAAGGGATGCTTCTGAAGATATTCTCATGCCCTCTTTTCTATGTTTCTCTGATTGTAACAGGAAATTAAAGGGTGCGAATCACTTCATCTGCAAATACATTGCTTTCAATTTGTTAACAGATGGTTCATTCAGCTCAACTTCAGCGGACTATATTTGATTACGTATCTGCTTCCTGAAAAGGTATTTTTCTAAAACACTATGGTAACCAATGCTTGCAGAGCATGAAACATAGCAACCAGATTTCTGGAATGCGTTTCTGGATGGCTTCTATCGAGCAGAGGAGAAGCGGAATGAAACATTTAGAAAACAGTCCCTTAGTTAAAATGCCGTTAAGTTCTGCAAACACAGTCTCGTTCTGTCCTTGGGGGATTAATAACAGCCATGGGATTGGGAATTTAGGCAAAGAAACGTTCATAAAGAACGTCAATTTCCTGCCTGAATTTTTACAGTATAAACTCTATAGAATGTAATGTTGGGCACAAAGTGTGCAGTAAGCACATCCACAATTTAGTATGTCCAATGATGAACCTGTCATTTCCATACTCTGGGAGAGGAGCTGATCTGCATAAGGTATCTAGGCCTTTATCATGCAAACTCTTTCACTTGTATTCATCTTTACCACAATTAGCCTCTCACTGAAAATAGGAGAACCATCCATAACAATATAATCACGCATGCAGAAGTCTATGGGAACCTTAAAATCAAAGTCACCTACAGCAGATGCTATTTTTAATTATATAGACACAAAACACTAATGCAGTAGAAACCCCATTCTTCCTTGAGGCCTTTAGAGAAGACCAAAACAACTGCATATTACATTAATATGAAATAATATTCATCAATATGTCACTTTCCACTGCTGATCAGTATCTTAGGCTGGTATCTACTGACAACTTGTAGCAGTTTCAAATTAATAGCCAAGTGACTTCTATATATGTGGGTAACCACCTCATAAGTAACTTCCTTATCTAGCTGGCATGAAGTTGCTTCTGTCACTGCTCATTTCCTGAACTACTTCCTTATTTATCCGTTTCCCTCTGTTTTCAGTGGCATCAGCCATCTTTCTTGTTCTGGCCACGGATATCTTTGTGGGTAACAAAAAGCATAAAATGCTGTAGACTTAATAATAAATTTAATAAAAAAGTTTTTGCATACATTGTCAGTGATGAAGTAAATTCTAATCGCAAATATCTATAAACAAAATTTATCATAGGAAATAACATTTGCCAAACAAACCTCTCTACCACAGCACTGTTTCATTCAAACCTGATCTTGTGGTTTTCATTCTGGAAATTCCTCCCCAAAAGTTCACACTTGTTGAGTTAGTGAGATGTGTCCTAAATTTCTAATTACATTTAATATTGAGGAAATACTTATAAACAGTAGCTCTTACTCTACAGGTGTGTAGTCCATCCTGAGCTACTCTGTAGATACCACAGTGTGTGTGTACTCACACACACATATGTAGCCAAAGAAAACCTTGCCAAAATTTTGCTTGGCATTGAGAAGCAGGTGTTAAGTTTCCTGAACACAGTGTATAATAGAGCTTTAACCCTCTCACACAATGTCTCAGTAAGCACTCATTGGAATCAGGTTTCTGAAGTAGAGGGCATGACAGAGAGCTAGTATGGATCCACGGCCTTTATCAAAGAATGAGTCATTTAGCTGATGAGTAATCCCTGCTTTTTTTCCTTATGGAATTGTCTCCACGGTACTGTAAGAAACTACTACTAACAGAATACATACTCACTTCTGCTGGAGAGGAAGGATAATCAGTAAGTTGTTGCAAACTAGAGTTCAGCTCTTCAATAAAGGAGATTCTGCTCCTGATGTGTGCTAGGCCATCAATACTTTTCCTCTAAAAGTAACAAATTATTTATTTCTACTCTTAAATACCTTATTTCATTCAAAGCACTAAATAACACCTGCTGTATCTAACAAAAGACATAGCATTGCCTTCCCGGGTTTTATGAAAACAAGATAATTAGTGTAAACTTACCTAGGTAAAAAAAAAAAAACAGTCTGATGTTGTAAGATATCTGGGTTTAAGTTCAAATTTAAGAAGTTTTAAGCTCACTATTTTATGAGTTATTCGATAGGATGAACAATATGATTTCCCATCACAGTGAAGTTTCCAGCTAAAGAAAAAGTTAGAAAACTTGCATTTCCTTCTTTGCCCAGATTGGTTGTGGATGACCTGTTCTTGGAGGTGTTCAAGGCCAGGTTGGATGGGGCCCTGGGCAGACTGGTCTAGTATTAGATATGGAGGTTGGTGGCCCTGCCTGCGGCAGGGGGGTTGGAGCTTGATGATCCTTGAGGACCCTTCCAACCCAAGCCATTCTATGATTCTATATAACTTAGAAATGTATAATGGCAATGAGAAAGGCAATTGTGACATCTACAAAATAACTTCTAACACAAAACAGAAAAAATGAAAAGAGATTCTGTTCCCACTAAATAGTTTAGATACAGATTTAAATAAAAGAATCAAGAAATTTTAGAGTGTGATATCAATGAAGAAGTATTCATTTCAGTATTCAATTGGACATTTCTTTAAAATGGAATGTGAACAGACATTTTAAAATACATATTTTGTATTATTTTCTTCAGAAATGTATTATTCATTTCAGTGTTCTCTTAGAGCTAGTATAAGATCTAAAACCAGAATTTTCTTGGAGCTACCTACAGAAACCAACAGGAAAATACATCAGAATTGCAAAGGTGATTGAAATAACATAAAATTCCCTTTATATTTGGTAGAAAGTGTTTCTTAAAATATTCTTTGATATCTGTTTACTCTGTAGTCTTCTAATTTGCATCTGATCGCTATTAGATGCCTCTCAGGCCTCAGCCTGTCTATATCTTTTAAGCTTCTTGCTTTTTCCCTGTAGTGAATGAACACCGCTTTAATTTTTAGCTTTTTTAGCAAACAGGATTTGCCTGTTATCCCTTTAATACTTTGAGTGTATTGTGCATGCAGTCTCTGTTCTGCACTGCGCTGCCAGAATGCAAGGCAGCCAACTGCCCAGCTACCAGCATTGCTCGCTGGGCAGATCAGTGCTATACCAAAGTTGGGGGCTTTCTGAAACTCCTCCTTCTCGGAAAACAAGCTCATTATTAAGGCAGTAGATTTTAGAAAGTTTTTTTCCTTTATAAAAAGGAAAATAAATGAAATGTGGGGTTGATTAAAATCCACTAGTCAAAAATACTGGCCCTTTTTATAGGTTGTTACATCTTTTAATCGTCTCAGACATTTCTGAACTGCTCTTGAAATCAATATCAACATTCATGGATCAAAAGGCAACCCCTTTAGCAGCCTTCCAGAAGTTTGCAGTGCCAGCCAAGACATGTAAAACTGTTCTCTTGCACCTAACTGGATTTTCATTATTATTGCTCTTTCCTTCTGCATATTTAATTTTACATTTCCACATGCAGAATTTGTTAGTATTTAAGAAAGTTTTCACAGCTTCTCTACTCCTCCTCCCCCAAGCCTACAAGAATCACCATGCAAAAGCAGATCTCTGAGCAGCAGATGCTAATCCTATTGCTTAATGCACCACTGGAAAGTAATCAGATATTATGATGATAAGAGCAGTATAATAACCTACGTGGAATAAAGTATTTTCATTGTTCATTTTTATCTTCTCTCCCAATTTGGATTTCTATGCTTTGAGGGAGCTTATTTCCCAGGAGCAAATCTATGATGTAGTATTTAAATGACAGCATGGTTAACATGAATTCTTTTACTCTGTATAATCAAGGCTATTACACTGATAATATTGTACGACTTTTAGGAATATATAATTGCCATTCAAATACTTAACCACACTTAACCAACCTACTGCTTTTTTTAATATAAGGTTTAATTAATCTCCTTGTGCTGAGTGCAAAAAGGATCACTCTTTGATTTATATCATCTATATTTCATAACTTTTCATCACCAAGTGGGTTTATTTGGATAATACCCAGCAACTTTCTCTTTCTTATTTACCTTTTACGGTTGGAATCTAATCTAATCTAAACACTTCCTATCTCTTTTTTTCATGTGCTCCCTTCAAAATATCTGATGTACTTAAGTATCAAGATTTCTATCATTTTTTTACTTCTCCTGATATCAGTCCTACTTCCTAACCGAAGAACAGAAATGAAAATCTCAGCACATATATAAATCACATATATGAACAAAAATATTTGCTTTTTGCTGAATGAAGGTATCAGATGAAAACTTTTTATTGCAAACAACAATTTTTTATCTCAATCCTACATGTATAATTCTATTATTTTTTTTACTTAAATGCAATAATTTTAACTGTTACATAATGTATACTTTAAATTTGGTTTTATTTCGGACTTCATGTTCTCCGATGTAGCTTGTGATTTTTTCTACTAGAGGAATGACCAGGACGTTGAAGTTACATTTAAAAAAAATTGGACTGAAAAACTAAAAAAAAAATTGCAATGTTCCATAGAATATATTTTGTTCAGATTAGAGATAAAATTCAATCACTTAAATTTTGTGTGTGGATATTATCCCTGCATAAATTGTTCATGTTAAAATACCTGACTATGATGTTAGTAATCATTTTTTTCATAACATTGCCATTACAACTACGTGCATCATTAGTACAGACTTACAGTCTAGTCTATTGGTTAATTTATTAAATTTCCAAATAATAACTCTGACCTTCTGTGTTAGCATATTTGTCAATTTGACAATTTTTGTCAATGTCTTGCTTTTTGGCTGTAACAGTTTTCATATGGTTTTGCTAAGTTAATGACATGAATTGTTGCCTAGAGTCACAGTTCCTATACCAATAGAATGCAAAGAATTATACATTGTCTTTCACAATACAAATCTAACTTATGAATTTTTCAAAGTAAAGGGGCTGCTCATGTGAATAAGTACATTCACTGGTCAAATCTGTAAATGGTGCTCAGGCCTTGTGAAGGGAGAAGAGAAGGGTACTGCTTGGTGCAGCATGTTACGTATATGGGTCTTCATACAGCTTTTCTACCCCTTGAAGCTCAGAAATACTCATAGAGATCATGACGTTCCTGTTACTACTCACCAAAAGGGCAAAGCTGGAATGTAACAGCAGCAAGTTTTCAAATCTTTAGTCTTTCAGATGAAATAAAATCACAGAATCATAGAATCATTAAGGTTGGAAAAGACAACTAAGATCATCTAGTGCAACCATCATACCATGCCCACTAACCACGACCCTCAGTGCCACATCTATAGGGTTCTTAAACACCTTTAGGGACGGTGACTCCACCATCTCTCTGGGCAGCCTGTGCCAGCACCTGACCACGCTTTCTGAGAAGAAATTTTTTCTAATATCCAATCTCAATACATAGCTGCTTCCCTATAGTGAAGTTATCAAGTTTCCGTACCATGTAACTAGCAGCAAGAAGAAACCAACCTGCAATATACATTCTTCTAAAAAGTTTTTGTTTTATTTCAACTGTCTGAATTATGGACGGGGTAAAAGAACTCATGGCATTAATAGCCAGCCTCACACATAAAATTTTGACACTTCAAATATTACCAATATTGAAGAGGAGCTATGACTACTTACAGACTTCAGCAATTAATCTGTTTGCTTAGCTGTCAAATACAGAAATCTGACATTAAAATCCATGTGTTAAGAACTGAAAATGTTCACAAACTAAAATGAACAGGAAGCATGTATTTGTATCAGACAGGCAGGGGTTGGGGGCAAGAGCATATGGCTGAAGTATGCTTAATTTTTTTATTATTATTATTATTTTTAATATGAAATAGCTAGAGTGTATTGAAAGTGATTATGGAAGTCTAAACAAAGTCACTGATAAAATTCCAAGGAGGAAGAAATCCATTGTTAAAATTTAACAGTGCTGTTAAAACAGTGGCTTAGGTGGCTTGTGAGCAGAATACTACCACCACCAATGCACCTAGACTTGCTATGTACTTTCCAAAGTGTGCAATACCATAGCGTGCATAAATGCAGCACTGAAGTAGGAGTGCCACATCTGTTTGGTGCAAGATGGGCTTAGTATGAGCCAATAAAAGCCTTTTGTTTGTATATTTGTTAGAGGCAAAACACAGCAATGTTTTATACCAGAAACTCAGCAAAAACAATTCAGACTCTGCTTCATAAGAGGAAAAACAGAACAAAAATATGGCTTTTTGGTACAGTTTGAAATGTGTAATCAGTTTTTAAAATGCTGAGCACAAGATAAATGCAAAATGTTCCAGGTTCTATGAACCAAAGACTAGTCACAGCGTTATGACAGGTTGATGACACTTAACCATCAGAGCAAGAGAAAACACGGGAGAGATGGCAGGTGGGAAGCAGTACTTGAAAAATATTAATGGATGTGTATAAAATGTAACTATCTTTTAATGTGTCGTGCGTAGAAATATTTGCATAATATTATCCTTTAAATTGCAGCGTGTACTTAATAATTATACAGTGTCACTCCCAGTAAGTCTGGCAACTGCACATTCAGTGGGCATGACACAGCGCACTGCATATATTGGGAGCTGCAGTTGAGGAAGTGGCTCCAAAATAAAACAACCTAAGAAGAACTGAAGAAACACCGGTCTGGGGAGAAAAACTGTAAGCCTCCAAAGAAAGCATGTCCTAGGAAACTGTCCTGCCATAGTGGATGCACTAAAGCACTCTTCAACCTCTCCTCACATATACATATTTTTTAAAAAGTTTGTTTCTTCCTTTGTATGATACAGTGACAGTGACATGAAAGACAATCCACGTTCCAGAAGGCCTTGCAGGTTTTTACAAGTACAGCATGCAGGCTTGTTCATGGCTGGTGAAAATGCATAGCCAATGGTAGAGACTGTGTGAAAAATAGTGTTCTGTAGCTGAGAATTTGCTCTATCAAATAGTGTTATTGTGCTTTGTGTATCTGTCAGGGATTCCATGGTAATAAATAGGAGGCATTACTTTCCGAGTGACCTATGTACATACCAGAAGTCCATACGTAAGTATACACATAAGTAAGAATCCATGAACCATCAGAAGGGTTATGAAAGAAAGGCATTCAGAAGAATTATAAAATAAACCTGAGTAGTTCAAAACCAAAAAAGCCTCAGAAATGAAAAATAACAAAGCAAAGCATATGTTCTGTATCTTTCTTTAGATCTTGGTATTATACACCTTATAGCACATTTTTCAGTTTCGGTTTACAGAATCACAGATTTGCAGAGGTTGGAAGAAGGGGCTGGAAGGAATCTCTGGAGTACAACCCCACTGCTAAAGCAGGTTCCCTACAGCAGGTCACACAGGCATCCTGTTGGGTCTTGAATATCTCCAGAGAGGGAGACTCCACAACCTCTCTGGGCAGTCTGTTCTAGTGCTCTGTCACTCTGACAGCAAATAAGTTCTTCCTTGTGTTAGTATGGAACTTCTTGTGTTGCAGTTTCTGTCCATTGCCCCTTGCTCACCACTGAAAATAGTCAGCCTCCACCAACTTGGCTCCCACATGTTAGATATTTATAAAAAGTGATGGGATTCCCCTCTCAGCCTTCTCTTCTGAAGGCTGAACAGTCTCACAACCTTTCTTCATACAGGAGATGCTCCAGTCCCGTAATCACCTTTGTTGCTCTCAGCTGGATTCTTTCTAGGAGATCCCTGTCTTTCTTGAACTGGGGAGTCCAGAACTGTACACAGTGCTCCAGATGTGACCTCATCAGGGCACAGTAGAGGGGGAGTGGCCACACTCTTTTTCATCCACCCACTCTTAATACTGCCTCCATTCTCCCCTACCCACTTCCCCTAAGAAGTACATCATTAAATATACATGAAATATTGGCTGTAAGTATTTTTCTGTTTTAAAAAACATTACGCTTCTTAGTGAAGAGAAACATACCCACAAAAACCTCACAAAGCTGTATGTCTGGTGTCATCGTTGATGTGAATAAGCCCTACTAGATGGGTATTCTGGAATTTAGCAGTGCACAGCAGGAATTGTTCATAGATCCTGTGAGGCCAGACTGACAAAGCTCAAGCCTAAGAGCTGATCTCATTTACCAAAGTATCACAATGGGGAAACAAAACCCAAACAGGATTCAGAATTTTGCAAGGCAACACAAACAAGCAATTGAGAAGCCAGAGAATCTCTAATGTCATATTTTTTTCTTTTACTCTGTGAAGTACACCATTAAACGCACAGGAAACAACAACATCTTGCAATATTTCTAAAGGCTTCTATTAGGTTTACTCTTAAAAATGTGAAGAACGCATTACAATCACTGAGTCTCGAGACTAAGACGTACATGAGTATGTTCTGAAGTATCATCATTTTCTAGCAGGCCCCTCTCACATTACATCTTCAGAACAATACATAGAGAACAAATTTAGACCTGCACATATGCAATTTTCTATCTTTCATATGTTTCCCTTTGTAATGTAACTTCCTTTTAGAATAATTTTATACAGTGTAGTGTCTATTCAAGAATTAGATATACTTGCTAACAACCTTTTTTTGTTGTTTTAAAATGATTGTACGTTAATAGGATACAAAATTTTAGAATATATTAATGTCTTAAGACAGAAATGGCACACAAAAATCAATAATTTAACTCCTTTACTATGGCTTCAAGTGTTCCCAAAAGCAGTTGTAAAAAAAAGAAATGGAAAGTATTTTAACTCATTTTTAGCAAACCCTTCCTCATCATCCTTCCTACAGATTTTTTCCAATTATTTTCTTAGTTGCATTCCAGTAATCAGAAATCAAAGTTGTCAATAGTGTGTAAAAATATGCCAGGAGAGGGCTAGAAAAATGAAACCATTAAGAAATGACTAAGTCAACAGTAGAACAGCTGTTCACTTTTGCTATGTACTATGAAAATTAAGCAAATAACTCTTCAAACATTAAAGACAGTAATAAAAATAAATTGCTGAAGATAACAGTTCGAACTGCAACCAGCAGTTGGTATGTTCGTCTGAATATATTCACATGAATTTTCCCTTAAATGTTCCAGAAAAAACTACTTAAATCTAAGCCTTTGGACAAACAACAGATTTTAAGATATTGTAAAACATGAAGCAAGCTAGTATCTCATCCAGTCATTCATTCTGAGAAAATGCCAAAGCTGTAATAGTTATAGCTCTGCTGTTCCAAGATGAGGCTTGTAGTTCACAGCTCCTGTAATTTCTGATATAAAACCGTTCGGAGATATTTGAGAAAGAAATACTTTACCTACACTATCCTATTCTTATTCACTCGACTGATTGTTAAAAGTAATTTTGGAGCTCTACAGAGTTAAATTGGTGACATGTTTCTTCTGAAATTCTCACGTGTTCTATTTGACTGAAAATGTATGGTTCATTTGACATTTTCCTATGAAAAGATTATAATATGGAATAAAGAAGAAAGGTTCAAAAGACATTCACTTTCGATATTTCCATTAAAATTGTTTAAATTTAGAGTAATTTTGCATGAACCTATTTTTCAAGCTTCTCTCCACAGTGAAAATCATAAGAATATTTGCAAAAAAGATTAGATCTGTGAAATAAAAAAGACTGAATCTTACTTCTGAATCTTGCATATTCTTGCCTTCATCAACACTTCTAAAATATCCAAGAGTCAAAAATTACAATTAGTCTTTGAAAAAGTCATCTGTAACTACTAAGGCTATAAAATTAAAGAGAGGATGAAAACAGGATTTCTTTCATAATCACATCCAACAGCTGAAGCATTAACAAAATTATCAAACTTTGCAAGATGGATGGTAGGAGAAAAGAGTTGCCAAGCTTGCTGAGATCCTGACCCTACAAGTGGCCTCCTGCCCTTCTATGAAGATTGGCCAAAACCTGTCCTGTCTGGAAACAAGGGCTTTCTCTGTCTGGATGTAGTTCCAAGACTAGAGTCTCTATATGCTAACAATTTAATATGTGAACTTTGCACATGAAGTATTACAAATATTTTAATTGGTTAGTTAGCTTGAGGCTCTATGATACACTTAGACTTTCCTAGGTCTGCAGACATAGCACAAAAAGAGACACTGTGCATTCCACAGACATTAGAAACTAGTGTTCAAGGCTTGCATTTCATTCAAAAAGGTCACAAAAAAATTGTATTTTTCTATAGGGAAGACAAAGAGAATTCTTGGTGGCAGAGTTACTTGAAGGCAGACAGGACTGCAGATCTGACTTCAACACAATTGGCTGGAACCATAGTCCCAATCCACTAATCAGCTCTCTCAGTGACTGAAGCACACAGTTTTTCCCTCTTCAGGGGGAGCATTTGTCATTTCCAAGTTGAGATCTGCATAGAAATGGCTTGATCTGCCGTGACCGAGGTTGTATTTTAACTGTGTGGGAGCAGAATCTGACATAGAGTGCACAAAGTGTGTGATCGAAGTGAGGGGGAATTTCTGATGACAACATCTTGCTGGGTAGATATATATCTGCTGTCACCCTCAAGAAAGCCAGTCTGGAGAAGAAAAAACCTCTGAGACATCCAAGTCACCCACATGATTTAGTGTAGCTAACTTGCAGTTATTACTACATAAGAAGAGAAAAGTGGAGTGAATTTAGAACTTGTTAATTAAAAATGCCACAAATGAAAAACTGTAGATTAAGTTAGCAGGAGTTCTGGGGGCTTCTGTTAATGACATAAACTGAAGAGAAACATCTTTTTTGTGTACTAAAATGCCACATTAGTTACAGTGAGATACATAAGCTATCTTTTTATTACTTGTACTAAACTCCTCCATATTCTTACACACCCAAGCTGAAAAGGAAACAGCCCCCTAACAAATGGCTTCTCTCAAAACGTACACATTCATATATTATTTTATTGATTAAAACAAATGGACCAGAAGAACGTTCCTTTTAAGCACTATGAGAAATATATCTGAATTATTTTCAGTAGTGAAAAATACAAGCACTTGTATGAAATATCCTCCTTTTAAAAACCATACTGCCTCTCACTATGTGTAAATGCCCAGAGATATATAGCTCAGTGTTGTGTAGTTCTGAGAACAGAGGCATGAAAAACCCAATACTTAGTTGGAAATCCATTTTTTTATTTTCTTCTGTCTGTTAAATATTCAGGGACAAGTTGAACTGATTTTGTCTGTGTTGATTCTCTATGAAACTCAACCCTGTGCACAGAGACAAGCACACAATTTTATGCCATGCAAGACTTCAAAATAACAATAAAACAGTAACTGCCATGCAGGATTAAATGTAAGGCGATCTAGTCCAGCATTGTGTCTCTGAGAGGCAGGACCAGGTGCTTCAGAGGAGGTTTGAGTGAAACATAATTAGGAGACAGTCATTGGTTTATTTTATTCCAGCTTGAGTACGTTCTGTTTTATGTACTTTTTTTTTTTTTTAATAGTTTGTGAACAAATCTCTGTATTTGAAAATCGAGCAGAGAGTGATTAGCTGGATCCCATGGTTCAGGCATAACGCTGGCAATCAGATTTCCTGTGTGAAAACTGTGAATCCAATTTTCACTCAATGACTGTTCCTTATAATGGGCTTTGTGTCTGCCAGCAATCTGATGTGCTAGGATATTCTTAAAATGGTAACATTTCTGAATGTTTCAAAGAAGCTGTGTGTGAGCACCAAAACTTCTCAGCGACTTTTCATGCCACAGTTACCAGAGCTCTCCTAAAGATTCTTTTTTCCAAAATATCTATTTAGAACTTTTAATATTTCATGAGGATTCAACATTAACTCCTTTTAATGAAGACAGAGGGTTCCACCAGCAGCACAAATGAGCATGAAATGCAGATTTAATATGAAATAATTAAAAGCGATAATTTTCATGATGCATTTTTTATGTCCTCATGGAAAATATCTGGTCCGTAATCTGTGTACTGTGCAGAAATTGTATACTGATACAATACACTTATTCTTTTAGCAGGTTTTCAGCTCCTCAGAGAATACCAGTAGGCTTGCAGTCTTCAAAATACAGCTTTTTAAGAGAGTTAGTTATTGTAAGAAAAGTTTTTGACAGCGTCTGCAGAAATTGCACAGTATTGCAGTAACAATCCAATGCCTCAGTTTCTTAAGGAGCCCTATATACACAGCTGTGGCTAAAACATGAGAAAATCTAGTGTCTGGCTTAATGGTGTGTATAATCTAGGTGTCACTTTCCATACTGTCTACCTGACTGAGACAGTATTGGCTTTTCAGTCACTAGGTAATTTTTCGAACTCACAAACAGCAACAGAACAGGATATTGAACAAAGCCATGAACAACCTTGAAGATAATTTGATTAATGGTTAGGTTGGTAGAGAGATGTTCAAAGTTTCAAATCAGCAGCCGTTTTGTTACCAGTAGAAAAGATCAGCACTGTACTGCATGTTAAGCTGCTGATCATACATAACCCATATTTGGCCACGCCCCTTACCTCATCAAAACTTGTTCATAATCTGTGATCCAATTAATACAAAGACAGAATTCTGTCTGTGGAGCAGAAATATTCACTGTATTCTGCTCCTTTGCTTCTTAGAAATAACAATTATCATAACAGAAGAGAATGAATAAATGAAACTAATCTGGTCAGCAAACAGTTTGTAACTGTGTAACTCCTTTGGGGGATCTGATCTCTGTCTTCGGACTGCTATTTTTTAGCACCTTGATTGATAAGCAAGCACTTTGATGAGATTTCCTTGACTGACAGATGCATAATACCCAAAAGCTACAGCCTCAGGTGATCTTTGGGATCGAAGGCCAGAGTGTGAATATACGTAATGTAGAAGATGGAAAGAAGATGGAGAAAATAGTTTATTCGGTAAAAATGCAGTTTAGATGATCCAGATGAACTTGACTTCATTACTTTAATGAAAAAAATCAATCAGTTTTGTTAAAGATGGGCTTGGAAATCTCACTGAAATATACTGATTTTCATTTCAGGAAAAATGATTAATGGTACTTAGAGAAACAAAGACTATCTAACAAATGAAATTAAATTTGTTATTTAAGTGATAATGATTTATTTTCTCAGATTTTTCATATTGATGAGTAAATCAGTTATTATTCTAAATCAATACACGCATTACAATGCCATTATAATTTATGTTTGAAAGGAAAGTGACATGACAAGCTCATCAGGAGGCACCTCCATATCAGAAAGAATAGAGGTTATCAATAGCTTTTTTTTTTTTTTTAGAGAGCTGTTGTAGTATCAGATTTATTAATTGTTAATAATAGTAGCATATTTTGAACCAAATATAAAAATATTTTCAAGCATAAGTAAGGAAACTTGGAGGAGCAACTAACTAGAACATGTGGAAGATCAAGAAGAGGGCCCAGATTTTGGAACTGAAAGATGCAAATTAGCTCCTTGATCATTTGTCCCATGTTACCAGTCTTTCAGTATGAAATGCTCTGGAGAATTCTTTAAGATTAACATCTGAAATCACTAGATGTTTTTTATTCTAAGATTTCACTCCCTGCTTGTAATACTGATTGTAGAATAATTTGCAAAAAATATGTATATTAATAATAATAATCTAGGAATATCATACTAGGGAAATTTAGAAGGCAGCACTAGCTGAGGTGCATATCCAGTTCTTAAAGGAAGTAAAGGTATTGGAAACAGTGAATTGTCAGGGAAGAGATTTCTCCTAGATAAACTGAACTCACTAAAACTTTCTGGGATAGAATGACAAGATGATAAGAAACCACTTCATCTAATATAAAGATGAATCCAACAGTACTGATAAAGAAGTAAAGCTATGGAACATTATAACATGAAACAAGTGAGATGTTTTCATGGGAACACCATGCACATACTCACTCTATGTAAATCTGCAGATTACACCAAGTTTGGAGGAAGTGTCGATCTGCCTGAAGTTTGGAAGTCCCTACAGAGAGATCTGGACAGGCTGGATCGCTGGGCTGAGGCCAATGGAGTGAAGTTCAACAAGACCAAGTGCCGGATCCTGCACTTTCGCCACAGCAAACCCAGGCAACGCTACAGGCTTGGGGCAGTGGCTGGAAGGCTGTTCAGAGGATACGGACATGGGGGTGTTGGTTGATGTTAGCCAGTAGTGTGCCCAGGTGGCCAAGAAGGCAAAGGGCATCCTGGCTTGTATCAGAAATACTGTTGCCAGCAGGAGCAGGAAGTGATCATCCCTCTGTACTCAGCCCTGATGAGGCTGTACCTCATGTACTATGTTTTGTTTTGGGCCCCTCACTATAAGAAAGACATTGACGCCCTGGAGCGTGTCCAGAGAAGGGCAATGAAGCTGATGTTGGGTCTGGAGCACAGGTCTGATGGGGAGCTGCTGAGGGAGCTGGGGTTGTTCAGTTTGAAGAAGAGGAGGCTCAGGGGAGACCTTATTGCCATCTACAAACACCTGAAAGGATGTAGTGGTGAGGTGAGGGTTGGCTTCTTCTCCCAGGATGAGAGGGAGTGGCCTTAAGTTACGTTAAAACTGCATGCAGATCAGCTTAACTCCATCACCAGCACTGTTAACAATATAAGAGATAGCAAAAAAAAGTGCTTTTTGCCAACTGTATCTACAACATACAACAACAAACAATCCACAGAAATCCACAGGTTAAAGGTACAACTTAGTCTACCAACCTACAAACAATAACACTTTAAGTTGGTGATTTGCCTTTGTTATTGTGGTTTTTTACTGAAAACCAGATCACTAAAGGCAATTTCAATCATTTCATAGTTGCATTTCATTACTTTCAGTTCTACAGAAATCTTCTTTATAAATTTTCAAAGCCACTTCCCACCAGTCACTCTACTGTTGCTGTGCCATTCCTGTGGTATTTTAACATCTTTGGAGTTCTCAACAGAAAATTCTGTATGCAACACTGATATCCTGTTAGACAGAAGGAGATTGACAAATCCCAGGGAAAAAAAAAAAAAAAGCTCAATTTTTAAACAGAAAGTGTGAGGAAACTAAGACAAGAAAAAAGAGGAGAATAAAAATAATCAACCACATCCAGAAAGTAGACTCCTTTTCTACCTGAAATTTATGGAATTTGCAAAATTTCAACATATTTTTAAAATCAGAAATTGACGACAGCATTTTCAACATTTTTATAGTAGATTTTGTACATTTTCTCCAACAATACAGAACTTCTTTTTTTCAGAATTATTTGCTTGTCACCTGGAAAACGTTTTGACAAAAAAAATGCTTTTGTATATTTGTACATATTTGTATATATTTTTGTATATTTGCTTACCTGATCAGTTACAATCACAGCCCTCAGGAGAATGTATTAAAACAGAAATCTGAGGGGGAAAAATAAAAAGATGCTTAATTATGAGTTCTCTCCTTGATATTTTTGACAATAAATTAAAAAACGCAATATGAAAAAAGACCATTATTAAGACTGGAATGTTATTCATATAAATATTAGAAAATGCCAAATGTTTTGCTGCCAGTGCAATTTCTATTTCTTAGTTACCAATATAGCATTCTTTCATAGGTACTCCATCTGTTGTACAAATGAATACATAAAAATTCAAGCATTGATATTTTGTATTAATTTTGTTGAGTAATTTGAGGACTGGAGAGACACTGAGGAAGTAGTACTCAATCCTGATTAAAAATTGCTTTATACTGCTGTGTTACATACTCTCTAATAATGATTGTTTTGATTGTGTCACAAACTTTGTGCAATTCAAATTCAGCAAATTCTTTTGGAGAGTTTGCACTGTCCTCATTTTACAGATGAGTTACTTGGTGCTAAGGGATCAAGCTGAAAAGTGAATACGTAATTTGAGTCACACGGGCCTAGTTTTTCAGAGGACTAAGCATTACACAGCACTTTATACATTCAAGGTACTGCTCACAGCAGTTTCACTTGGACACATAAACACCAAACACTTCTGAAGATTAGATGCTAAATTGAGATTACAGAAATATGGGACATGCAATTGCAGACCACCTCCAAAAAGTTTATGCAGTTTACCTTAGCAGGTAAAGTCTGTAGTAAATCTGAAGACTGTATTTTATTCTCCAGGGCTTTAATCAACTATGTGCTGAGGGTCCTTTTTCATGTCAAACGTCTTGCTGAAGTCAAGGTACACAACATCCACTACTCTTCCTTCATGTATCCAGACAATCATGACATCACAGAAGACTACTACATTGGTCAACATGATTTCCCATGGTGAACCCATGTTGATTATTACTGATTAATCTCTTTTCTTCCAATTGCTTGGACATGGCATCCAAAATAAGTTGTTCTACCATCTTCCCAGGGATGGAGGTGAGGCTGACTGGCATGTAGCTTCCCAGCTCCTCCTTCCTGCTCTTTTTGAAGACTGGAGTGACAATGGCTCTCCTCCAGTCCTAGGGCACCTCTCCCATTCTCCATGACCTTTCAAAGATGATAGAGAGAGGTTTGGAAATCACTTCTGCCAGCTCCCTCAGCACACATGGGTGCATCCCATCAGAACCCCGTGAATCTGTATGTGTTGAGTCTGCCTAGACAATCTCTGACCAGATTCTCCTCACCAAGGGGAAATCTTCCTTTCTCCAGACTCTCTCTTGTCTCCAGGGTCGAGATTCCTGAGGGAAAGTCTCAGCAGTAAAGACTGAGGCAAAGAAGTGTTCTCACACGTCTGTGATACCAGGGCACCCACCTCATTCAGCAGTAGATTCAGATTTTTTGCTATTAACATACTCAAAGAAGCCTTTCTTGTTGGCCATGACCTCCCTCACCAGACTTAATTCAAGTGGCCCTTAGCCTTTCTTACTGCTTCCCTGCATAACTGGACAATGTTCCTATATTCCTCCCAGGGGGACAGACCCCTTTTTCACATTCCATAGACTTTCCTTCTTCCATTTGAGGTTTTCCATGAGCTTCTTGTTCATTCATGCAGGCCTCCTGCCACCTTTGTCTGATTTCTTACTCTGAGGGATGCACCAATCTTGAGCTTTGAGGAAATGGTGCTTGAATGTCAACCAACTCCTGTGCTCCCTCACCTTCCAATGCTCTAACTCATGGGATACCTACAAGTATCTCTTTGAAGAGGTCAAAGTTGGCTCTCCTGATGTCTGGAGTTGCAGTCCTACCTATTGCCCTGTTTCTTCCATGTAAGATCTGAACTCCTACTCACAGCTACTGCATCCAAGGCTCCCCTCAATGTTCCCATTCCCAACCAGTCCTTCCTTGTTCGTAAGAACAAGGTCCAGCAGCATATCTCTCTTCATTGGCTCCTCCACCATCTGAGTCAGAAAGGTTTGGCAGTGTTTCACTAAACACTTGCTGACCACAAGGAAAATGTTTGACTACAGAAACGTAGTTCAGTTCTGGACCCTGGAAATGAAATCTGCTAATGGCAAGTGACATAAGAGCACAATGAAAAAGACTACTGTAACACAGAAGACAACTCTTACTTTCACCTGAGACTGAAGTTTCCAGCATACTGAAGATCAATCATCATTTGAGTACCTGTGCAGGTGCCTTGCATTTTTGACTAAAAGGGAAGCCAGTGACCGTGATGCAGAGAATTCAGGAATGTACCAGCAAACAGCAACAAGGAAGGGTATGAACAAACTGCAAACTCTGTCACGTCAGCACAATTACCAGCAAACCCTGTAGTTTATGCTGCTAATAAAACCCTTCCCTTTGGCTACATTATCATCCTCTGATGCAGTAACATTATTTTATCTTAAGTTAAAACCTGAGATTGGTCAAGCAACTTTGAGCTGGAAGGATTGTATCCTCACGATATAATTTCCTTTCCACACACCTGTCTGTGGTGTTTAGGGACTTCTGTCTTGTTTTCAAACTATTTACCATGGGACTTCTGTGTTCCTAGTCAGTTACAATCCCATTCCTGGGCTTGTACCACTGGAATCATCCAGATGCTTTAGTCAGCGTAGATAAGAAAAGTTTCTTTCCTCAAATCTAATGGTAGGAATATTTTTAGCAGTTTAATAGCAGAAGAGTTTGAGCAAATACAAAAACAATGGCAAGATGACTGATAAAAGGGTAAACTCAACAGCAATCATTTTGCTGATTTTCTACACAGAGAAGAATTGCAATGAATTTCACCAGAAAAAAAATAAACAAACAGAAAACATAAACAGAACCCATGTTCTGTTTGTGAGCATCCACAGTGATTCAAATTTGTCCATAGCAGTGAAAAATGCAGGAAAATATCCATCTCCCCATGCTTACCTAAAGTCACGACTGCCTGAGAAAGGCTAGCATTTTGTGCACTTAATGCCAACATTCTTGTTGATGAACATTCATCTACCTTTTCTAGATATTACTGAAAGAGAAGTTTTGTATTTGAACTCCAGCCACTCGTGAACCTTAGTCACTCGTGTTACACTGCAGAAAGAGGGAAATCAGAGACAGTCCTAACAATTAAATTTGTTCAGCACTGAAGAAGAAATTATCTTTTATTGTTAGACTTTTGGTCAGCCTGTTGGTAACAACATGACATGCATAAAAACTAGCAAGAGTAAGTGGATAAATGATAGACCGGATGCGATTTGCTTATCTTGGCCAGATCTTAGAACTGGGATGGATACCCATCTCTGCTGATGCAGGCATCACTGCCAGCATTCCTCTAACAGCCTAGAGCATATGACTCTGCTCTGGGAAAAAAAGGCACCTTTTTGCATCAGCAGCTCGGCTTCCCTTATGTATTATGTCACAGCCTCTCTCAGAACAGAAATTATTGCTCACCCCTTCTTATCCTGTATTGCTAAGATTAAAAAAAAACATGAATTCTTTACCTTCTAGTTAATCACAAACAAACTTATCCTCGCTAAAGGAAGAGGCATCATGAAGAGTATGACAGGGGAAGACAGGCTTTTTTGCCCACAATTTAATCCTTGCAGGAAATGAAGTGAGTTTGCTTACCAGCCTGCAGAGTCTGCAGACAGAATAGACAAGTTCTTTTTTCCAAACTGAGCATATACGGTAAAATATAAAGAGCGGGAGGGTATTGAGACAATGATCATTGTAGATACAATTTTTTCAGTCATCTTTCAAAGAACAGTGTTGTTATTCTCTTTTTATACTTTAAGTAATTAATAGTAATCCTATTTTATGCATATTCATTTCAAGTCACTTATAAACAGATTTGCAAAACTATTGATTTCAATGGGATTTAAGGGCTACATATCTTTATATGGAGCCACAGCCTTCATCCTATTAAATCTCTAGATTTATTGTTTGCACACAAATCATTATAAAGCAGGCATTATTCGAGGAAGAACTCAATAGCAAGAGAAGAGCCCAATTAACTAGGAATTCAATGTAATTATGGAAGTTCGGAACTTGCCTGGGGACATGTTTGCCTGCAAATCATTGGGGAAGGATGAAAAGGGAAGCGTCTGTTTCATCTTCCTTTCCAAAGTATCATTTTCATGTTAGCTCTACATTATTAGTTTTTAAAACCTGAAGTATTAGGACTCCTACAAAGTCACAAGGTAGGAACAGAGGTGCCATTAACTGGGTTTCTGGGGGTTCTTTTTTTGCAACACTAAATCAGTGCTGGAGTTAATCATATTAATAGCTAAAAGCAACAGACTGGAGTTCTTGTCTATGGCTCTTGGTTGTTTGCTGATAATTAAACTGACTTTTCTGACCCTAGTCTTATGGAAGTTAAAGTTAGGTCTGCAAAAATAATATAGGAATACACATTTTAAAGCTTAAACTTCTCCCTTCCAATTTTACACCCTTTTACGTGAAAAAAACAAGAGAAATTAGAACTGAGGGCCACTGACTAATAAACGTAAGGAATTTTTATAAGTACTGAAAACTGCTTTGCTCTCGTAGATTCAAGTCTTTCTATAAATAATTTAAAAAGCCCTGTAAATCTTCCAACTGAGAATGCAAGGTCAATAGATAAAAGAAAGCCATCAGTCTACATGGTTGCCTAAAGGACACCAAAAGAGCCAGGAGACAGGGAGAATCACAGCTAGTAGCTTCCTGAAAGCTGCAAGGCATTTCAGGACAGCATCTATGTCACTGCACCATGTTTTTATGCACCTCTTTAAACATAAATTTGTGATGGGCTCCACACAGCCTGTTAGACCAGCGAAAGACTTGTCTGGTTACAAACACAACAATGAATGCGTCCACTGCAAAGTCCTGCCAACCAGTGTGGAATGGTTTTTAACCTTGTGTCAGCTACCCATGGCTCCCCGGTTTAGAATCAGGTGTCTGCTCTCACGTGGCATTCACATATATCATAGTACATCACTCAGAGGATGAGCAGACGATGCCCAGTCCTGGCCATGACTGAAGCCATGCTGGAGCTGAGCACTACCAGTCTTGAGAAGAGACTGCCGCTCACTGGCCATGCAGATGGCCCTGGCACTTGTGTGTCACCCTGACACGAAGTCCTGTCTAACTGGATCCACTCCACTCAGGAGGCAAAGCTCTGGTACTCTATTTGCACTGTTTGCAACAGGGACTAATGTAGCAAACATGCAAAAGCTAGTGCTATTTAGCAGGACACACTCCTGCCCCTGCCCACAAAACTGAACAAACACCATGGTTGTTCAATAAGACAGGTTCTACCTCAGTTATGCAGAGCTAAAATAAAATAAAAGTTACATTACATGGCACAGAAATCTCCACTATAAAGCAATCTAAACAAAAGAAGTGTTAATTCAGATCAAATTATTTGCATTTTTCAGAGCAAAAGACAACTACTATTAAAGATGGTAACAACTACGTGCCTAAATAGCCAATACAATCCTCTTGATTTTATTATGTTGGCGTTCATTAATGTTTGATTTTTTTTTAAAAAAAACACCTTTTCTTTTAATATGTATCTCCAACAGAATAAGATTTATCCATAAAAACTAAGGATGCAATAGAAGAGAAGAGAAGAGAAGAGAAGAGAAGAGAAGAGAAGAGAAGAGAAGAGAAGAGAAGANAGGAAAGGAAAGGAAAGGAAAGGAAAGGAAAGGAAAGGAAAGGAAAGGAAAGGAAAGGAAAGGAAAGGAAAGGAAAGGAAAGGAAAGGAAAGGAAAGGAAAGGAAAGGAAAGGAAAGGAAAGGAAAGGAAAGGAAAGGAAAGGAAAGGAAAGGAAAGGAAAGGAAAGGAAAGGAAAGGAAAGGAAAGGAAAGGAAAGAAAAGAAAAGAAAAGGAAAGGAAAGGAAAGGAAAGGAAAGAAAAGAAAAGAAAAGAAAAGAAAAGAAAAGAAAAGAAAAGAAAAGAAAAGAAAAGAAAAGAAAAGAAAAGAAAAGAAAAGAAAAGAAAAGAAACTATCTACCAGTACCTAATATACCACTAAAGCTGAGCTGAATTCTCTACATGTTTGTGTGAACATGCACAAAATATTTAGCAGGATTTTCTTTATGTATGTGTGTACCTGTATATATATACATACGCATTTTGCATTTTGTGGACAGCTCTATCTCAGAAACATAATATAAAATCGAAACAAACACTGTATTAAACTGATTGAACTTCTTCAAGGCTCTTGTAAATGTTTACTGATTTGGGGGAGAGAATTTTGTACATATCTTTTCAGCGAGCCTTTCTCAGGCTTCAACTTCACTTCAGTTGTCAAATTAGGGGTAAAATTATACTTATTATTGCCCTACACAATCCAGTCTCTGTCTATGGGTGGACTTGGCTCTGCAAAATGCAGATTCCTTCTACAATACATAGACAATCTATCAAACAATACTACAAAACTGTTTTCCTTTTTGTTGGTAGTAGTTTCACTTACTGCTAAAAAAGGACAAGGCCTTTTAAGTAAAGTAGTTTTCTTCTCCTTAAGTACTAAAACAGGATCGATTTTTTATATATATGCTACGGGTAGCATTGCACTGCAACCCATTATAGTGGAAAAAGAGAAGAAAAAACTCCACTGCATCTGAAAGAGGATCAGAAGGTACATCCACAAATTCCCACACAGCCTCTAGTACTGACAGCTACTTTGTGGGGCACCTGCAGCACATCTACACCCAGGCAACCATCCTCCGTCCTGTGGGTGCTCAAGAAGACATTCAGTTTCACTTCAAAAGGCAAGCAGCAGATTTGTGTTTTCCTATTGCTCTCTGCAGATTCGCTGCCAGTTTAGAAGTGTCTGAACACCCCACTTCTAAAGGCTCACAATAGGCAAAGGCATCCTGCATCCCTCTTCCAGACCCACACTTAGGGACCAGTACAACATGGTGCTTTACCTTGTATTTCACTTAGTGATTGAGAATGCTGCTTGTAAAAAAGCTTAACCATGACTCTCTCCCTTTTAATAAGCCTCTTATATCCCAGACCATTCAAGCTCAGTGATATGGTACACCTACAGTATGTGCAACATAAAGCAGAATGTGCTGGCAAGTACAGAAACTACACAAAAGTAATAGCTCACGGAATGATTTTAGATACCTCGTTATAGACACAGACCAATTCTATTAAGTCATATAACAGAAAAAGTCCTGCTCAGCCCTACCTCATTACACTATATTATTTTTTTTATTTAAAAAAAAAAAAAAAAAAAAACAAACAGTAAGCATTACATTAGGAATTTATCTAATAGAATAACTGTGTAAGATTTTTGGCATTATTTCAGTTAGGCTTTGTAATTTGTCTTCTGACATTTTTTTAGTATACCATAAGAACAAACAACTGCATTTCAAAAAACTGTAAAGCCACAAGTTACATAATGATGTATGAAAAGTGGAATCTGTTTCAGCTCGTAACAGGTATAATTAGCATAACAGAAAATAATCACGTTATATTTCAGTGCATCTTTAAAATGTTTGGGATGTTTTATGCCCTCAGTACTCGATTCGTATTTACTTATATTCTTGTTAAACAAAGCCTGTACAGGAACGGTACATAGAGCTGACAGCTAAACAGCAAATTGCTTGTTTTTTTTTTTTCCTAGTGTGACTAAAGTCAAACAAACTAAACAAAACCTTCACTAATAAAGCTACTCAAATGTAGTGCTACAAGATGTGTGATGAGATTAGATGTTTTTTCTATTTTTTTCCTATGAAACTGCATGGCCTTATGAAAGTAAAGAAACTAAAAGCACAAAACAAAGCAAAATCTCTACCCCCTAAGATTCTCATGTACAGTTTTTATGATTATTTCATCTGCCAGATCCAGTCTGAAAGGTCCATGTTTATGCTTGTTCCATAACATTATTCTCTCTAAGCATACTTTGGTATCTTTTCCTAGATAAATTCCATTCCTGGTCCATCCTACCCGGTACGGCTTCAGTATTCCCACAGCTTTCCCTTCTGTTAACAAAATCATCCTTTCTGTTGACTAGTCATCCCCTAAATAATTTTTGACACAAGTCACATCTCCCACACATAATTATTTTTACATCAGGAACCTGTTGCCTACAGGGCCAAACGCTTACCTACAGTGCGCTTTTCACTATCACGACTGAGCAAAAAGCTGTTGCTCTGGCCGTGGGAGCGCCTAGCTTGCTGTACGCAGCCAGCTTGAGGTCTCCTCCTGGAGCCTGATGCAGACAACCGAAGCTAGTGGAATTTACAGCCCCACCATGACCTCTGCCTTTAACCTTGGAAGAGCTATGTTATCTCTGTGGCACCCTTCTTTGCTCTGGTAACACAGACAGATTCACTTCAGAGGTTTTTCAGCTGGAAAGAAGTATTTCAATTATTATTATTATTCCTCTGACTACTCCAACACACAAGTCTTCCCACACAAAACGTTTTTCTTAGCTGCAAACAACAAATCTGATTTTTGATCCTTGTACAGTCTCCCCCCGTTTGCTCAACTGCATCCTCAACACTAGCCTTTTGCTAGTCAGACGCAATAAATCGACACATCTATTCTAGTAGCGGCTACTGTTACTCTCTACCACTTCTCCAAAATATTCTCCCTGTTTCAGCTCCCCAGTTATGTCTGAAGCTTTATAATCTAGCAAAGGAAAAGTAATTATGTTGTTATTTACTAATGCCTCATTCTTCTTTCATTTTTTGATCTTGTCTCTGTATGTCTGACCTCCATTAACAACCCTAATTTTCAGAGCTTTGTTGCATTGCTCTTCCTCTGCCTCCCTTTTTAGCAGAGAACTGGATATGGTAGCTTCCTCTCGTTCCCTGTCATATTCTCAGACCAACTTTTTTGCTTATATTCTACATTTCTACTTATGTCCAGCCACAGCACAACAAAGTTTCCTCCTCAAAGTAGCTTCTTTTTTTTTTTCTTTTTTTCTTTTTTTCCCAAACACAAGTGCAGTTCAGAACAGGGTACATCTTTTGGTCCTTTCAGAAATGTTGTTGTTTCTTCTGCCTTCCAAGCTACGTTGAGCAAGTTACTAGAAACATAGTACATGCAGACAGCCTATATACATTCCAGCATATAGAGAGCTTTTAGGTACTTAGACTACCTCAATTAATGAATAATCCAAGCACTTAACAAACATGAGGCATTTATCCTCACAGCAGTCCTGTAAGAGGTCCCTATTTTTACCTGACGGGGAGCTGAGGCATAGGAAAACTACTTATGCTACTTAACCATGGGATATCAGTGAAACTCAGGAACTGAAGCTAAGTCTCTGACAAACCAGACTAGAATGCTAATCTACAGACTATTCCTCCCACTTCCCAAATGCTAAGCGTTCAGCAATCCTCATGTAGTATTTTTTTTTAACCCTGTTGCCCTTGGAGTGATATATGTGTACATGAACTATTTTGGCTGGCTTCAAGGCAAAGAAATAGGGTACCTTTTTTTCCCCTTATATATCATCAGCCAGAAACTATTAAGTCATTTCTATTTTGCTATGTTGAGCACTTCTTATTTTAGTCTTTGATACAATGATAACTGATGCCCCTATAGCTATTATCAGATGCAGTAAAAAACAAACAAGCAAACAAACAAAAACAAAAAAACACACAACCAGAAGTGGGGGAGAATGGGAGGCGCTATATACAGAATTCCAAAGCAACTGCAAAATATATGCTATTTCTAGTACCATCTTGTTCCTCTAATTCTGAATGTCTTTTGTACTGGTTATAGCCTGTATGGTTGTTTTTTTTTAATGTGAAAAGGTATTGTTCATTTTCTATCATCTATCTTTACATGTACTTACTAAAGTACTTGCATTCTACAAAACTATCTCTGAATTCAGATTTTTATGTGGAAATGCGAGAGATGTTGGCCTATCTACTACAAATCCAAAGAATATCTCCAACAGCATTTATAAAACAACAGCATACATTTGGGTTACACCAGCTTTATACTACTGCTACCAAATGGAATACAGTGTGGATAGTGATGGGACATGGGGAAATGGTTTTAAACTGAGACAGGTGAGGTTTAGGTTAGATATTAGGAGGAAGTTTTTCACTCAGAGGGTGGTGACACACTGGAACAGGTTGCCCAAGGAGGTTGTGGATGCCCCATCCCTGGAGGCATTCAAGGCCAGGCTGGATGTGGCTCTGGGCAGCCTGGTCTAGTGGTTGGCGACCCTGCACATAGCAGGGGTCTTGAAACTAGATGATCTTTGAGGTCCTTTTCAACCCAGGCCATTCTATGATTCTGTGATTCTATGATTCTATGATTCTTTTCAGAAGCCTTCCTCTGGCACGTTCCTTCAGATCTTCCCATCTTGTATCTTTGGACTTCCTATGGTCAGCTGCTGTATTCATTCAACCCTGCTGCAGCAGTGAGTGAGTGTGTACAACAACAAGAGATGGACCTCTGTGACTTACTTGTACCTTGAGTACATCAGTTCAGTGGGTTACACCAAGGCTGTGGTGTTTTGAGATCAACTAACTTCCTCTAACACTGAAAATCATACACACCATTCAACATAAAATAAAATTGAGATGTTCATTAGAAGTCCCTTTCTTGGCCAAAAAAAAAAAAAAAAAAGGACCATTCTTCTGTGTTATAAGGTGTCTTCATCAGGACAGCATAATTCATCAAGCCATATTGCTCAGCTACTTCACAGAAGCTTTCATCAAATATGGAGAAAAAAAAAAATTAATGTTGTAAACTATTCAGGACAATGATATCTATTTTGTGCACCTGAAGACTTTACAAAAGACTAAGATTTAACCACTTTCAGAGTTTGTTACCTATTTTGAAAAGACTGCATGATGAAGAAACATAGCCTACACAGAGATGCCAGCCAGAAGTAGCCACAGTGAATTTGCAAGTACAGATCCTCAAAGTTACTACAAGTTATGGAGATGAAGATGAAACACCTTGTCAAATGTAGATAAAAATAATAAATAAAAAATATTTGTATTAGTTATTATTTATTTATTATTTAGTTTTAAAGATAGAACTTTTGAGAGCTAAAATATTTTTGTGCCTCCTTAAACAAAATTACTGTTTTCTAGGACCATAACTACGCAACATCTAGATCCTTGTTTCTGTTTATTCCAAAACAAACTGAACAAATATTCTTTCTAAACTGCAAGAGGTTTATCAATCAGGCTATCTGCTTCAAACTGAGTACTTTCCACATCCCATGAATTGATCAAATCAACCTCAGTCAAGCTGATTGTTTAAATTCTGTTTCTCAAGGGAGTACAGAAAGACCACCTGATGATGTGAAGTCCATTCAAACAGCCTAGACTGTTCCTATACTACTTGTTTAGTCCTGTCCTTAAGGCAAAGTACAGATTTGCACAGGTGGAAATCTGAAGTTTTGTTAACTTTTTTTCCTTTATCATTTATAAACTACTAAATTAACGTCAACAATTTTGTTCCTAACCCATTTACTACAATGATGAAATTACGTTTGTATATTTGTCTATATATCATAGTCATGATCACATAAAACAAAGTTTAGAGATCAATTAAAAATGCAAATTTTATACCAACAAATATTCTATACAAGAAGTCATAGGAGCTACTGAGGACATCTTGTAAGAATAATGTTACAACATGCAAGTTAATTCCAACGATATATATTATCACTTGTTTCCATGCACAAAGTCCAGTTACGTGTAAGAGCATGTCTTGATGAATTTATTCAAACTTATGGATCTGTTCAAGCTGAAACTCTTAAACTGGATCAGGCTGAATTAAAGGAGAAAGGAAAAAAAAGGCATTCAAAACAAGCCCTTACATGCCACGAAGTTTGGCAACATCTTAAACCATAACAAGGCCATGAATGAGCTTATGGCATTTGTAAGTACCAATAAACTAATGTGTAGCTTGATATATCTTACAGATGGCATTATTTTGCCACAGCAGAGAGAAGATCTTGGCAGGGAAGTACAGAAAACAATAAACATTGGAGTTTTTAGAACTGGATTTTCAGAAGCTGGCCTCCATGTTTGTAACATATGAAGATAGGCTGGAAATAAAGCCTTTAATTTCCTCTGTAGCTATTGCCAAGAACACGGGGAAACCTTGACAGAAGGAGGAGAAGATGAATGAGGCAAGCTGTGGAAGGTAAGGATTTGCAGCAGCAGCAGGATGCGGTAGTGTCCTCCCATGGCAGTGGAGAAAACACTGATGATGTGTTGCCTTCTGCAAGGTCAAAATTCCAGGCTATCAACAGAAAAGCTTAACTACCAAAAAAGTCCCTTACCCAATGTACATAGGTCACTCCAAAAGTAACATTTCCTATTTATTTCCGTAGAAACTACAACAGATACAAAGAGCACAGTAACACTATTTGACAGGGCAAATTCTCAGCTACAAAATACTGTTTTTTAACACTGTCATCACCATTAGCTATGCATTTTTGCCATTGAAGAGCAAGAGCCATACACATCGAAATATACATGGCCATCCAGAACATGGCTTGTCTTTCATACTGCTGTTGCCACTGCTGAGACACACCACCCACCACCTTGCTGTGCTGACATCCACTGTTTGGTCTCCAGAAATGTTCAGCATCTTTGAGAACCTTTGGGGAGATTGGAGTCCTAAGATACTCAATGTTGCCATATCCACAAAAGCCTTCTAGGCAGAAGAGTTTACTTCTTTTTGAATTAGCATTAACCCTCCCAGAATCTATTACCCACAAAATCACTTCATTGTAGTCAAGGAAGAGACAACTCAGAACCAAGAGCAGTGATCTAAGCGAAATCTTGCATGGCCCAAATGTCACTCAGTGTTGCAATGAAGAACTGTCTTCTTCACCTCTGACCCTATTCCACTGGAGGTATGGGGCTGCAGGATCAGGGTCCAGGCCCATGCAGCCACCAGAGTGGTGCAGTGCTTTTCTCCTCAACCAGCTCCATCCTGCAGCACAGTGTGGCAAGCTGAGCTGGGCTGGAGATGATGTCTGGGGTCAGCTAGAGCCCAGCCATGCTTAGATATTACTGCAGGCTCCCGGCTGAGCTGGGATGGGACAGGACTGAATTTGATGTTGGGGGTGATGCCCAGCTCCCTGGAACTGTAGCTGAACCAGGGCAGGGCTATGGCACAGCAGGGCCAAAGCAAAAATGTGGCTCCAGAGAGGGGATTTGGCACTGCTGAGATTTCATGCAGCACTCTTCAAGACAGGGCATCTATGCCCCAAGGCAAGACAACTGCACATCAGATGGAGACAAGAAAGGGATTGCTCAGGACCCTAGCACACATGACGTACATTCATAGATACCTATGTACCACATACTGCTACTTTTCTAAACATATTGGCTTCATTGACCTGGCACCTTGGCCAGCCTTGCCCAGTCCACAAGGAATGGTGTTGGCCTGCAATCCTCTTCCAGCAGGATGAGGTACTGATGACACATTCCCTCTCCTCTGGGAAAAGAGGAGCCAGAAAGGATGGTGAGTCAGCACTGCCTCCCCACAGAGACTCATCAGCAGCATGGTTATGCCTTATCCTCACAAGAGAACCCATAAAATATCACACAATGCCTGAGGGATTTCCACTTCACAGTCCATTACTAAAGGAAGCATGTATCACCTACAGGTCTGAGGGGAACTGTGCATGGACCACTTCATAGTTTGCTGTCCAGTTCTCCTAGCAAATATATGGTCCATGCCTCCATTCTTCTCTTGTCTTCATAGCAAGACTCATCAATCTACTGACTGGAAGCTGTTGGTAGGCTGTAAAGTATTACAAGATAATCATTAAAAATGCTGTAGACTTTAAAAACTGAAAAAGAAGACAACACACACACATCCCTACACATGCAAAGTAGTGTCAAAACAAGCGGGGAAAACAAACCACATAAAAGAGCATCCAAAGTTTTGCTTCATTTTTATCTATTGGTAAATGAAAATCACTGCATCAGCACTGAAGAGGGAGGTCTTTGGTTTGTTTGTCTTCCTCCAAAGGTTTGATAGTCCTTTGATTAAATAAGATTAGAAATCACTACTATCAAGTACCCATCGTTGTAGCAGCTGAGCTCCTTCTGAGTAAATTAAACCTGCACTGTAAGGCATTGACTCAATTGAAAGAAGCTATTTGCTCTTCAATTCATTCCTTAATGCTTTAGAAGAAATTTGTTGAGAGTCAGAAAGAATGTTTTATAACAATTGTCCTGCTACTGGCAGTAGAAATAATTTATCTAGAAGTGTCCCTGAAAGATGTGTTATGAGTTACTTTATAATATGAGACACTCATTTACTGAGAATACAGGTTGTCGTTTAGCTTTTAATTTCTTTGAACATTTAATGCTTAAATAAAGTCAATAAAATTATGTCCTCAGCTCCCAGATTTCTATTCTTTATAATATTTGTATATTTTTATTCAGTTTACTGGCTTCTGAAAGCTGGACTGCTACCATGCATAAGTGAGTTAGTCCCACTTTTCTTGTGATGTTTTCCAGGTGAAGCAAATAGACTAAATGTTATTCTAAAATCATAGAACAATGGATTTTATATTCTGAATTTTTTCCATTCTAGAGTTCTTCCCAACTTTCATTAGACATACCTTCGCATTCCAACACGATAATTCTTCCAAGGAAACCCTGCTAGAAGCCTGCACAGGAGGCAAAGGAGTAGAGTAACCTTGACCAAGGCGCTACTCATCCCTTAGTATGCTATACAGGTAACAAAGTGAAAAGCAGCTCCTAATTTTTTGCAACACAACCTCAAAGTCTACCTTAAAAAAACTGCTGCAAACTCATTAGAGATGGATAAAATTCCAATACATTTTCCACTGCCTTGCTCAATACCTTTTCCTTAATCTGCACTAGATGAAAGCTTTTTAAAAAATGAGCAAGCATGACTCATTTTTATGACCAATGCACCATTTGCAAAATGCTTTCCAACCAGATTGCAGTTCAAATAAGACATGTGTATTGTTGCAAAACAAAATATGCTGGCTGAACAGAATGTATTCATCTATATTAGTTTTTCTTTCTAAATCCAGCACACTGGGAGCTAAATTAATCTGCTGAGTGCTAAATTCATCTACTGAGAGTTACTGTAGATCCAGAGAAATGTTTTGAGTGCTGTAGCAAACAAGTCTCACTCTCTCAGGAGCCCTCTGTGGGCTGTTGGTGTTTTAACCATTTTGTCTGCTTTCAAGAAGCACGCAGCTGATAGATGAGAAAAATGCTCACTGATTTGCAGTGGCAGCGCTACAGCCAATCATCCCCAGAATGAGACACAGCCATGAATCTCTCCAACTATGCATATTTATATGCAGCTGTCATACCTCTAGGTCTCCAGTGAATTACAAAGTGCTTGTGTGGCCACCAGGATGCACAATACTATTCTGCTAAGCCTGCTCTGACTTAACTACAGTAGAGGAAGATGGAATATACAGAAACACATTTCATTTTCCCTAGCTAAGCTACCTCGGGAAAGTACGTGTCTAATGTAAGTGGACTATACTCCCATAAATTCTTATTCCAGAGGCATTTTCAAAGAGCTAAATCATTTAAAGAGAACAAACATCTTGAAAGAATAATACTTTCAGTGAAGTCATCTGAGTTACGACAACATACTAACATGGACAAGCTGTCTTGCCAGCACTGTCAAAAAGTCCCAATGTATAGAGGGAAAGGAAGAGAAGGTACCTTCCCCTGAAATAGCTACAGTGGTGTGATGGGCAGCACACAAAGGTGCAAGATGTATCATGAGGTTTAGGTCTTAAATGAAGGGCAGGATTGTAGGTCCTAGACTCAAAAATGATGAAGATTAGGAAGAGTGACGTGAGCTTAGCAAACTTTAGGAGTTGAAAACGTATCAAAACACAGGAGAGGCCTATGGAGATGAAAGAGGAAAGTCCCACTAGAACCACAGGTAGAGAAGTGTCCCTATGAAAAAGTAAAAAGAGAACTGAAGATATGGCCCTTTTAGAAGGCTGCTGAAGTCAGTGCACTATAGATTCAAGGAGGCTATCTATTAGTCTACTGAACTAGACTGACATTTTAAACTGTTTCTTAAATTTTACAGCCCTGATTTCTCACAAGGCTTCTTCAGGTTTGTATCAGAAGAAATAAGACACTGGAACCCAAACCGTCCAACACTGCAAAGGAGCTGATGCAGTCAACAGCCTCCATGTACAGGTGAATGTGATTACCTCTGATCTGGCATCCCAAAGCTGAGCTTACTGCCACATCTCCTTTCCTTGAGGAAAATCCATCCTAGGAGATCCCCTGGGTTACTAAGGTACATAGAAAACTTACTTCCCAAGTTAAGTTAGACCTTGCTGCTCAAGCAAATTCACACTTACAGAAAAGGGTGACAAAAATGTTGAAATTTAAAATCATTAAAGTCCAGAACAGTAAACAAAAATCTTATGAATGTATTTATATGCATTCTTAAAACTTCTTCAGCAAGTTGCTGGAAATACTTCCATTTCCTATTCCCCTGAAAGCAAGCTATGGCAAAAATGAAGTTAGAGGGCAAAAATGATCAGGAGAGAGTATTTCCACATATGGTATTTACAATTTAAAAAGATTACAATCAGGTTTTATTTATTATGGCAATCAGACATAGGCTTAACTCCTACTATGAAGTTATTCTCATATTTTCAGTTTCAAAGAACAACAGAAAAGGACGTCCACTAAATGCCAAAAAGAAATCCCCTACAAACTATATATATGCTAAATAAAACTGCTAATCTGAGAAAGATTGTTACAGAAATCTACATCATTATCAGATCAAACTCCAAATGGTATTGTATCAAAATGATGAAAATCTTGTATGGATCAGGAAATGAAGCAAATGGACCTATTTTAGTTTCAATTTTATTACTGAAAATGGGTTTTATGATTTGCTGTGCATAGTTAAAGTGCTACCCAGACAAATTACAGCTGCTCTTTTAACCTGAACATAAGATGGCAGAGTTCCAACCAATCTGAAGTATGGTTTCTAGGCAGGATGTCAAATCTCAGCCCCCTGGGTTCCAGAATGATGAATTGAACCTTGAAAGTTGCAGCAGAGCAGCATATGTGATTTCTGTATTGTATTCTGATCACTCATGAATATATTAAAACATGTCCATGCATGTTATTTCAAGTTTCAGTTAATTGTTTTAAACTATCTTTCAGAGAAAAGAAAACAGAATAAAAGTATTTTTTCCAAAAACAAATGAAAAATATTTAAAATACGCTGCTAATTTAAAGACCAAAAAAAAAAAAAAAAAAAAACTTATAAATTTGTTTTTTCTTTCTTTGCTAAAGAGGATAATATGATGCAGCCAAAAGGGCACCATTTTAAAAGCCAGATCTCCTCACAGCTCATTGGCATATACTGCCTAAAAATTTAAGGAAAAACAAAGAAAGAACAACTTTTCTTTTTTGTATTATCAGCTACTGCAAGTGTATAATATCTATCTTTTTTTTTTTAATAGTTTTTGGCCCATGAATACACCTTCCAAATGTTCAACATCAGCCACGCCTCTGCTCATTTTGATACTTCAACTGTTTCTATACAACCACTTCCTTTATTTATTTATTTTCCTCACTTCAGCGTGCGCATTACTTTCAAGAGCTGTTTCTCTATAATATTGCCCAAAAATAACCCTGAGAAAGCAAGAGAAAGTGAAGGATACTAAAATCATACACCAAGACCACTGGTGCAGATCTTCCTGATGGTGTGCTTGGGAAGAGGCTCCATGGGCAGGGAACGTCTCCCACTGCTAAGAAGGATACATGCTAAGATATAAATGCATTAGCAATAACACCATACTGCACGCTAAACCCCACTAAGCTCTTAGCTGAACAAGATGCATCCAAAAATCACACCATAATATTTTCAGAATCATGGCCAGAGCAAATTTCATAAGAGACAGATGCAGCTTCAAGTGGAACACGCATTTTTAGTAGAAGTAGACAGAAATGAAAAGTAGAAAGTCAACATACAGCAATCTTATGAGCTATTTGTGCAACTCAGCATTGCAAAACCCCTTCATTTACATATTTTTCAGCTAGTTAATGTCTGCCTCCAGGACATGTTTTTAAATATGGCATTAATACAGTGAATTTTCTGCTTCTTCAACCTCTATGGTTTTATCCTTCATAACCCTCTGTGTAATGATTACAATAAAAAATTCCTTTGATTTTTTAACTAAGTAACAAAGTTACCCATTCTTTCCTTAATGTTGACTTTAAATAGTGCCCCATATATATATATATGTATATATATGTATATATATATAACATTTAATACAGGTGCAAATAAAATAGCTTCAGAATCTGGTTAATTTCTGGAATATTGCTGGTCTAAAATAACCTTTCATGTTAAAAGTTCTTGCATTGGCCAAGGCCACATTACAGACTCACAGGGATGACTGAGGCAGGAATGTACCTCTGGAGATCATTTAGTGCAACTCACTGCTTAGAGCAGGGTCAGCCAGAGAAGGCTGCTAAGGGCCATGTGCAAATGGCTTTTGAATTATCTCCAAGGATGGAGACTCCATAGCCTCTCTGGGCAACGGACTGCAGTGTTTGAACTCCTCATAGTAAAAAGTTCCTTTTTTAATTTTGTTTAAAAGGAATTGCCTCTCATCTTTCCACTGAGTATCACTAAGAAGAATCTGGCTCCATCTTCTGTACTGTGTCACATCAGCCACATATACACATCACACACACAAGGTGTTGTATTTAAACGTAAGAAATTTAAATAGCTCCAGTTCATTACTTTATAACCATACTTTTCCCACCTTTCTACCTAATTTTTATCAGATAGTTGAGGTCACGACACCAAGAACCACAAAATAAGAAAATAACATAGATGTACTAACTCAAAATAAAGATTCAAAATCTTAGTATCCTGATCTTTCCTCATGAGTATTTACAGAGAAATAAGAAATATCTGGGTGTGACTTGGTGTAGATTCTCAGGGTTAAAAAATACAAATTTTAATTTTTTTTTTTTAAGTTCCAAATGAAATTTAGCACTGACATTTCTTTAAACCTAAGGCATTTCAGGTGTGAAATGCAACCCCAATCGTTTTTATTGTTTGTTCTTTAAAAAATGCTATAGACCACACAACAAGTTTTAAAATTTTACTGCATTGAGAGTGAAAAGTAAAGTTTTCTAACACTATTTTTGCTGCTACTGAACTTTTATTAAGAAAGGATAGAAAGAAACATCTCTTAAATTGAGAGAACTTAAGTGATGATTCAGTTACCAATTTTCAAAATGCGTTCAATAGACGCCTTAATAAAGGTGGGGAAAATTCAGAATGTAACTGTCAAATATTACTTGGAATTTGCATACTTTTACAAATTTATATTTTTAAAACATTGATTGATTTTAAATGCAAGTAAATGGTTACTGCTGCATCACGAGAACTTCTTTTTATTAATGTCATAAATCTATGCATGCTGCAGTGATATGCAGCCCATAAATAAATCTACCAGAAGAGTTAGGCAAAGCTATGAATTTAGCTGTAACATTTGACAAGAGAAAAACCATAGTTTACATCAAAACCATTTTTTGCATGAGATCCATGTAATAGAAGCTGCTGGTGTTGTTGGGCATAAAAATCATTCACCTAATGAATCACCATGAACAAATGATCTAAAAAATTCTCCAACTATACTGTGACTTTTTTTTTATTTGTAACTAGAACATTTAGTATTTTAACTGGCCAGCTTTCCAAGCATACGATTCTACACTCTGTCACTTCTATGTTTAATTTGGTGCCAAATGCTGAACATTTGTTTCTTGGTTATTTTATGCCTTAAAGATTTACAAACTGTGACTTCCTGTAAGTCAAAGTCTCTTACTTCCTGTAAGAGAGCGTACAACAGCAGCAGGTCCTCCAAGCTACCTTACATACCAACCAACAAACCAAATCCAAGACTAGATAACTTTCAGATATTCCATTCAGCCACTAGCCAATCTAGCAAGCACAGTACTAGCCGGAGAGTTTGGATCCCTCTGACACAGACACAGGGACTATGAACACGTCAGATAACCATGGGCAGATGAGAGTCATTGGGAGGGGACTTTAGGCCTCGGCTAAGGCAAACTAAACAGGCAGTCTTTCTGTGCCTGCAGCAGACTCCAACTCAGACTTTACTTACTACATACCAACAACAAAGTTCTGTTCCTACTGAAATCTATGGAAAAATTGTTTTTCAACGGGATAAAAATTTTACCTAAGCTTATTACTGATTTTTTAGCAGTGACAGAATCTGATGTCCTACTACCAAGTGCTTAAGACACCAACTGCTTTCCTTTTTAGGATCATTCATTAACGTAATATTTTCCAATTACTAAATAGATATTTGTAGCCATAAAAAGGATACCAAAGAAGAAATAAAAAGGAAAGCAAAAAATAAAGTACAACTGATAACAGCATATATGCTCTAAGTAAAACAAATGAATTTTCCAACATAAAGGCACCAATTTATTGCCAAAATATTTATTTCCTTTAGATAGAATCTAGGTTCTCTTTTGTCTTTTTAAAAAAATTATTTCTTGTTAGTACTCATGATCATTACATTTCTTGTAATTAAGACTGTTGAATTAAAAACATATAGTTGCTCGTGAACCCAATACTGCTCAATACGCTGAAATGTCAGACCATTTTTAGCTATGAAAGAGCATATCATTTTTCATTACTGCTACAGGATTTATTAAAACTTAGTACAGTATAGTTACAGGTCAAGTTCCACTTACTGCCGTAGCATGCAGTTACTGTGCCTATAAGCACTGTACAACTTGAATGCCGTCTTTCAAGACACTGTATTGCAAAACAAACAAACAACAATGAAAAAAAACAATTCCCAAAACGTGTGCTGATTTTCCCTCCAACAGACATTGTCCGTCATGATAAGCTCAGAATATCCATTATTTTAAACTAACTCAAAGCCACTGACTTTCATGAGACAAAAACAAGAAAACATTTCTGGAACAGTAGATTTCTAGACACCGGTGGCTCAATAATTTTCCAAGAGCACAGTTTACCTGCCACTTCCACATATTTATATGGTTTCCTTTATCATTTTGCAACTGTAGCTTATAATGCATTATTTACCTTAACTTGCATCTATCAAAGTTTTGTTTGGCTTCACCTTCTACCAACAGGCCTAAAGGAAAAAATGCTTCTTTAAATACATTTTTCATATCAGAGCAATGAAATTCTTTTCAAGTAATATGACAGCTCGTTTTGAAGAAACAGAGAATCCTTGCGCCTGGAGAGAGATGCTGTCTAAAGATATTGCAAATACTTGTGCTCACAGCTTCTGATGAAGCTAGCTTGCTGTGAAATGCCATTCTTCAGCTACACAAGGGCATTTCAGACCATGTCTACTTTTCACCTCCAGTCTTTCTGTCTGATATTAATAGATGTCTTCATATATGATCTGCCTGGCATTTGGAATAATGCATTGCAGTGGGTTTTGCAAGATGCCATTTGTGTATTCATAATGAGCAGAAAAAAGCAGTAATGAACTTTATGTACTGTGAGAAGAGCAAAGGACAACCCTTTGGGAACAATCAACTCTTACTTTAAATATTCAGGTTATCTTTTGAAACACATCCTCAAAAGCAGCAGCTTTTGTATCCTTATGATGAGCACTGAACTGTATAAAGGTACCAGCCAGCTTCTATATTTATTTTCATTCTTCAGATGTTATCTTGACATTTTTTTTACATTTTATAATAAAACTATAATGATTTAAGAGTTGGTCTCCAGTAATAAAACTAAAACATATACATAAGTGAGAATTAGAGATGCAGATACATAGGTGGGAGTTTTTCAATGTATAAACTTCCAGCAAGTACAATGGCACAATACGGTCTGCGAGATTGGGACATCAGATTTGTTCTTCCCAGTGCCCAATACAAAAGGATAATTGGTAGGAGTCACATAGTCCATAATGAAAAAGTGATGCAGACTTCAAAGCATAAGAAAATGGATCAGTACTTAAAACCCTGGAGAAGAGTTAGGTAGGCATTTTCAAGTTTGCTTCAGGTAATTTTTGAGATTCGTGCTCTAACTTACACCAAGTTTAGTAACCTACAGTAAAGCAGCTCAAGGCAAAGGAGAGGGCAGTGATTTACCCACTGCCTGATTTCTGGTAGCCACCTGCATTTTCAGACAAGTTTCAGTGCACATCAATGGAGAGAGAGGGGATCTTGCAAAGGGAAGTTCTGATTGCTTCTTTTTCTGAACTATTTTACATTCAGCGATGGGAATAAATCCCAAACTCTCAAAGAACATATTTCTGAGAACTATATCACAAAGTCAAGGAATTCCAATAAGTAACCGTTCATTTTTACTTGCGTTTGCCTCCACAGGGGGCACAGTAGGTGGACTCTACCTCTATCCTAGAAACCAAAGGAAACTGCAGAATTTATCACTGAAATATAAGATTAAGGAATAACATAAACTTTGGAAATGATGTGCTTTGTGGGGTAGGTAAAAGCAGACCCAGCTGAGCTAAAGTGCTGTGTTGTAAAAGAACAAACAAACAACAAAAACCAGCAACAAACCCAACAACGTAAGGATCTCATTTAATCACCTGCATAAATATTAGCTTGGAATAATTTAACTGAACACAAAAAATTTATGACATAATATTACCTCTTTTTACAAAAACACTATGTCTTCAGTGACTGTGCGATGTAAAGGATACTCTGTGTTTCAAATGGTGAAAAAGAATCAGGGACAACACTAAAAACGAGCAATAGGAAAGGGTCTGAGCAGAACTGACTACAGTGAAAACAGAGAAGCGACTCTGAGAAAACAAATGCTCAAAGTAGCATTGTAGGACTGGAGAGTGTTGAAAATCAGAAAGACGACTTTCTGCCTGGATTTGAAAATGAAGAGGTAGCCAATGGAATATCTGTCCAACTTTCTATCAGAACAGGTCTATATTGCAGCATTTTGATTGATTTGTTATTTTGAAGATAGAACTCTAAGGAAAACCATAAAACAATAAAGTGCTGTAACTAAATCAGTGAAAGAGGAAACCAGGAAAAAAAGAAAAAACTTGCAAGAATAATTCAGGAAAAAGCACATACATTTTTAATTTCAGAATTGAATTCTTAATTTCAGGCCAAAATTAATCTGAACTTCTGGTAGGATTTTTGTTAGCTTGCTGTTAATAAGGTGATGAAAATAACTTTCTCTACAATTGGATTTTCTTGGAGATATAGAGAGAAATCATCATCACTAGTCCCAAATAAATGAAAAAACCATGTATATAATAAGACCACAATTATTTCCTAACTTTTTTCCAAGTAATGTTGATCTGGAAATAAGTCCTTGCAACTGTGTTCACATACATTTTCCACCAGGGTATGGCGCACGCAACCTAATAAAGTCCATTTGCCTACCTTTTGTGGTATTACATTGAACTGCTGAGAAAGATTGGTTGTTAAAGAGTCAACAGAACAAAAACTTCAGTCTGTTTTCTTGCTTCAACATTGAGGCTCTGAGCATGTACAGCTATCATGAAGAAAAACAAAAAGGAGTGTACATGGCTGGATAATAAACAGAAAATTACTGAACTCATACTGTAATTCAAGGATAATAGGCCTTGATGCCTCTCCTTCTCTTAAAGCCATTTCCTTTTCTGTTATTTAAATCCTTTTTAAAGTATTATTTCCTGTATTTTCCAATGAAAGCTGGATTTCCCTCAGTCCTGCCTCATTACCCATGTTGTGTATAAGGAAGAAAGTGACTTTTATCTGCCCAAAAGATAGGTTCCTCTGAAATGACCCAACTCACTCAAGATCATTTTAAAAATTCTGCATGTACAAATAATACTGACTGATTTTTGAGGAATAAAAGGAGTGCATTTGGGGTTCACAGCACTAAAAATCTTATTCATCATTTTCTGTGAGTGCTACCTTACAGATGGAGTAAGGCAGTAGTGTCACTACAGATTCCATCCGTCAGTTATTCCAGTCTTATAGCTGTACATCAGCCATCTCGATGCTTCCACAGAACTGTGAGGTCTCTTCCTAGACTACATCAGATACTTCACTACTTGCTGGCTCATTCCTCATGAACATACTCTATAAAATTCTTTCATAAGCTTAAAACTTCTCCATTGGAATTCTGCAGTATTTGTAGCAGGCAAAACATCAGAGACCACAGAGAGTTGATTTGGGTATGCTCTTAAAACTTTGAAATCTTAGGATTATCCACCTCCCTGTGGTGTCTCTTCCTCCTCTCTGTTTCATAACTTCAGGTCATGTAATAGCAGCTCTGCATTTCTTTTCTTTTCCACTCAGTTTCCACAGTCTCATCACAAATCTATCTGACATATTGTATAGATACTCTTGTGGAGCTTCCCTCTCTTCTCACTTCAAGCTCACATTTGTAATTTCTGATTCCTTTGGCACTGATCCTCTGGGATTTTTGGCAATAACAGCTTTTCTTGCAAGTTTCTTTATCTTTAAAAGGGGTATAAAAATAACTGTTTACCAGAATCAATAAATTGTTTTCTGCTCAGAAGGTGAGTGATGCTTTGAGTGAAACGCAACCCCAACAAGGAAGGACAGCAGAAAAGCCAGAGACCACTTAATTCCTACATTAGCCCTTTCATTACTTCAATCTCATTAATCATCTTTGAGGTTTTAATATAGATGATCTTCTGCATGTTAGTAGACCAGCCATACAGCAGAAAAGACTACAGTACAGGGAATATGAAATTCACTGCCTAAAGCCTGAAAAAAATGTGTGTTCAGTCCAGCAGTAAAAAGCTGAAGGTGTGCCCTGGAAAAAGTTGGGAGGACTGCGGCTGATAAAAGATCAAACCACTTGTGTAAAGAAACAGGCAACTATGCTCTCCTCTACAGCTTAAAAGTGAGCGTGATAAACACTTTAGAAAGCGAGATTTTGCCTATTCCTAATGCTTTCAAAGATTTCTTTGTTAACGAGATCCAAGGGAGCAAAAGCTTTTCAACCAAAGGATGTAAAAAGAGTGTATTTTCAAAGTCCATGTCACTCTGATGGATTCCACTAGTCAAAAATAGGTAGTCACTCACTAAAAAATGTATTTTCCAAGGTTCTTTTTGACTCATTGTGGTATGAACTGTAAATTTCCAAAGAGATTAATTCTACCACATCTACTACCAAATCTGAGCCAGGAACCATGGTGTTAGGTTAGTCATTTTTAATATTATTTCAATGCCTCTTCAAGTATAAATAACTACAGATATAAATAATTACTTATGCTCTTGAAAACATTATTTGGTATGATATTAGTGCATGCCTACCATTATCTAGTATTTTTGGATCTATTATGGAAACTTGCATCTAGCTCTGTTTGTCTCCTAGAATCCCTAACTTGCCCGCATCCTAGTTGCATTTTCAGACTGCATGGCTTTTACCTTATCATGAATTATATATTCTTGTTTTACTTTAGCACCTTCTTTTCAATGTTCCCCATAGCTGGATTTCTTTTTCTTTTGTCATCTGTATGTAGTACATGCAAAATCGGAATTTTCTTAATTTTCATCAAAGACAACAAACATTCCATCACAAACACTCTTTCTGCTCCATCTATTTCTGTTGATGTTGTTTTTTTGCTCTAACAGAGGTGTTTTGAATGTCCTGGTGCATTTCACCTCCAGCCTATGTTTGTAGTTCAGTCTGAGAGCTTCCTGGCAGACACAGACTCCAAGTTTGCCTTGTAGAGCATTGAGGCAAACAGTCAGTCCCTCATGACTGATATACTTGTTTGCTCATAAGGAAGCAGACAAGTGTTTTTCACTATGGTATGACACATTCTGTCTTACAATCTCCCCTGCTCACATTAATGGAGAGAATCTGGTCACAATACTGAACACCTCTTACAAAAAATTACATACTTATCTATATAACTTTGATGGCATTTGATGCATTTGTCAGTGTCCGATATCCTGCAAAGGATCCTGTAGTCTTCTACGGCTGTACCTACCAGAATAAAACTTTACAGTTTGCTTTTTTTTTTATCAAGTGTTTGTCACTTGCATTGTCCTCCAGGCTTTTACAGTATGCTAAATTCAAAAACCCAAATTCTATGGACTTACCTTTGTATGTTTATCATTAAAAACAGATTCTCAGCACTCTACATTTGTGATTCTATCAGTGGTAGGAAAAAGCTAAAGTAAAATCTAAACTAAATTACGAAAATGCCCAAAACCCAATTTATCTTCATTTATCCTATTATACAAGTACAGAGGTTTCCAATAGGTATGTACTTAGCCATTTAGGAAGCTGCCATCCTGAAGCTGTAATGACTTATGGCTTGTAAGGCTTTTGTTTGCTCTTTTTTTACTATCTACTCCCTGATTTGCTAGTGTGCACCTTCCTTTATTTAAGCACTACTGAAGTGGCTTTTTCCTATCCCAATGAATTTTCAGAGACACACTTCAGATGTATCTGGTGACAGCGGACATATGGACAGGAAAAAGACCGAGCACAGAGAATTTTCTCCTCTACCAGAGAGTTCTAGGGAGGTTCTTCCTCCTCATTTCAGAAAGCACCTCAGGTATTCCGGCACAGCACCAGGAAATGTAACTGCAAAAAGGAGCCATTATCAAGGCTGAAGAGATTTATTTTCTCAAATGCCACCAGCTAAAGCAGCTCTTCTGTTACAAATCAGTCTTCCAGACATCAAATATTACCATAATGAAAGAAATTAAATTTTGTTGACTCTTTATAAGCTTAATCACCACAAGTTCTGTGCATAATTACTCCCTGAAATGCCAAAAAACTGGGGGAATGGGAGAGAAATAGAAGGAGGATGAGGGAAATGATTGAGGGAATGGGAAGACAAGCTGAAGAGAATACAAGAGATCGTCTAGTTCACCACACTGCCCCAAAGCAACACCAGTTATTCCCATTATTCCCAAAATATTTGTCCAATGAGTGCATTCAAACTTTCCTTGTAAATCAGATCTTCAAGACCTCTGATTATCATCGCTGTTCTCTGTTTCCTTCTTGCAGTACATCACCCAAAGCAGAATATCACACTCCAGACAATCAAGATGCTCACAGCTAAGCAGGGAGTGTCTGTCAATAGCTACTGCACTCACAGCATTGACAGGCACTTACACCGAACTACAGGTAGAGAAACTAATACCATGTTCCTAAATGACTAGGGTTCATTTCTCAGAGATGTACAATAACCCTTTAATCTTCTGGGGTCCCCAGCACAGGAGGGATGAGGAGTTGCTGGAGAGGGCAAAGAGGAGAACCACAAAGATGGTCAAAGGGCAGAAGCACCTCTCCTATGAAGAAAGGCTGAGAGAGCTGGGCTTATTAGCTTGAAAAAGAGATAGCTCCAGGGAGACCTCATTGCGACCTTCTAGTACTTGAAGGGAGCTTATAAGCAGAAGGGGGACTGACTTTTTACACGGTCTAATAGTGATAGGAAAAAGGGGAATGGTTTTAAAATAAATGAGGGGGGATTTAGATTAGATATTAAGGGAAAATTATTTACTCAGAGGGTGGTGAGGTATGGGCACAAGGGGTCCAGAGAAGCTGTAGATGCCCATTCCTGGAGGTGTTCAAGACCAGGTTGGATAGGATCCTGAGCAGTCTGATCTAGTGGGTGGCAACCCTGCCCATGGCAGGGGGTTGGAGCTCAAGGATCATTATGGTCCCTTCCAACCTAAGCCATTCTATGATTCTGTGATCTGAACTTGGAAGCCAATTCTAAGAAAGAGTACTAAGAAGCTCAGAACAAAAAATTCCCCTTGTTTTATCACAAAAACCTGTAAATAGATAAAAAAAAAAATTATAATATATTGGCTCTCCAGTATCTCTAGTAGATCTGAATCAGCACTGATCAGAATCAGTCTCAGTTCCAATGCATTTGATTAGGAAAGAATAAGGAGATGGTTTTACCAAACAGAGGAAGAGTCTCCAGTGCTGTTGCTACAGTTGGCAAATTCACACAAGAACAGAAGGCACAATGCCTATAACACCTGAGAAGATATTCCCTCATAAAAAATTTAAAACGTAGTAGTAAAATCAGCTTGAATGACAGCCACATAAAGAGTTGTGACTTTAAGCTTTCCTTAAACGACAGGATGTTACTAGGAAACAGCAAAATGCCATGGGATTTTAGCCCAGTTAAATGAAGGTCTGATGCAGGGAGGAGGCCAGTCATGCAGTGGGACAGAAAGTGGCGATATCTGCGTGGTGACCGCCTCTGGTTTCGTAAGGACCATGTCTTGCTGCTATTTGGCCTGAAGCAGGCATGCTGCTTTGGCTGCAGGCTTGGGCACACTGTTGTGAGGGAACAACAGAAAGAGATGAAGTCTCGGGGCAGTAACCGAGAACTGAGGGTATGGCTGTGTTCATGCTTATTTTCATCTCAACGACCTGTGAGCAGGTCTCATATAAGATATATTTACAGTGATGTAACACATGCTGACCTTGAGAACTGGTAAGCACCCAACTTTCAGTGGTTTCAGTGGTCGTATTGACACGAGTAAATGAGGCTTATCCACAGCCAAAGCATTTGAGCTGGACTGCATATATTTCTTGCAAGATACTTCATTTTAAGAAGGAACAAGAAAACTCATGTCTGAAGTTGATAATCTGTTAATGTTTCACACTGTACAATGCCAGAAACACAAAGATTAAAAGGGCAGAAAATACACAACATGTTTGTCACGTGATATGGTTATCGGGAAACATTTTAGAAAATTTTCCCTCCAAAAAGGCTGGTTCACCAAAAGCAAAGTTATTCGCAAGGAAATGTGTCAATTTTCATTTTCCATTAAAAAACAACAACGACAAAATAAACAGTTTAGAAATTGCTGAAACATTACGCTTACACGTTGTCAATATGAAAAAGATTCAATTTAAAGTTCAAATATTCTTTCCAAATTCTAACATAAGTATTTACAAAAAAAAAAAAAAAAAATCAAAGTGAAATATTTCACGATTATTATTACTAAAGTTTATTTGATTCACCTACTCCATTCTTTATTTATAAAATAATTGATATTCTATGTTTTTGTTACTATTTCAGAAAGCAAAAATTTCTGACGTGTCAATAATTCTCTACACCCAAGAAAATTATTTCTGACCTTCAAGTTCTGTGAAGTCATTTCATTTCATTAAAATTGTCAAAGAATATGTTTTTTAGAAACATTTTAGTATATCTTTCTCCTGACTGTATTTTTCATTATTAGGGATATTTTTTATTTAAAAAGAGTCTTAATATTAAATAGCTTTTCTGTTTCTGCAGCTTGCTCTTCTCCAAGGTCTTACTCAACTGTTCTAAGATTATAGACCATTTTCTTATAGCAGCTAATTGTGAACCCACAAACAAAGACTCTTAATTACAGCAAAGAATAGGCATTTGAAAGACATAAGAAATCCTGACAAGATTTACAAAGAGGTATTAAACACAAGGCAAAAAAACCAAAACAAAGCAAAAAAAAACAACATTCTAAATAGAGGTAAAATATAAAGAAGGTCACCTCTAATTTCTTCTGGGTGAAATACGATGCATTGCACTTGTTGAACACTGGAATACTACAAACAAGAAGGGTATAGATGCTTGGAAAAGGATGTTCTTGCAAAACTGTCAATGAGTAGCCAACAACAGTATCATATATATACAACAGCTCACACAGCTGTACTCAGTACCTGGCAGAGGTTTACATAGCAGGATGTTGCCTAAGCTAAGTACAGAGGACAGGTTTGTTGCACTTGAGGGAAGATCTGTGAGTCGTCTTCTACATCTGTCAGTCAAGGCAGCATCTCTGCCTGCCAATATGCCGCTTTCCTCATGTCCTTAGATACACAGCCCAAAAAAAACTTCTGGCATCTCTTTCAGTCAGGTGAGCATTTTATTTTTCAACTAATAAGAATACTACCAATCAACAAGTACTTGGAACTCTACAGGTATCAAGGACGTAAAATGCCTGGTAGTTAAAGAATCTATTTTTTAGTAACTTACTTATTTTGTCTTACTCTGAATTCCTGAGCAAATAGACCTTTTGCACAAAAAAAATAATGTACAAAATGTTGAGTGAGGTCACGGAGCTGGACTCTGATGTGAACAGTCAATTCATGACAGTGACCACTAGCAATAGCCTGTGAATTAAGTAGCTAGGTAGCATTCATTTTGCATGTTTTCACATCCGAATGTCTGTAGTTTGGTGGACATTTCTAAGCTTGACACTGAATGTCATTTTGCCAGAAAATAAAAGGACTATTAACAGTTGTGTGGTAAAATTCTACATCTTGGGCAAACAGTGATCTAAATGTGATGTAATATTAAATGTATATGTGTGTGTTAGTAACATACTTGTAAAAACAGTCACTGATAGCTTTGTATCTGTTGTCTCCGTGTCCGAGGCGCGTTCCGCCGGGGGCTAGCGATCTACCCTCGCTAGTTCTAGCGATCTACCCTCGCTAGGGCCATTGCCACACAGACACCAATATGGTGGACGTAGCAAAATGGCATTTATTACCACATGACGATTCCTTAAGTACGCATCTTGCCTTGTCCACGCCCCTTAAGCGTGCGTCATCTTTCCATCACACAGCATGGGAGGTCCTACCACGTCATATCCCGAGTCCTCGTTAATGCCTACTACATGTATCAAAATAGAATATTTATACTAAACTGTTATTACAATGTAAAAAAGCATTATTAAACATTTGTTTACATTAAAAAATCTGATATCCTGCTCATTGGTTGTATGTTTCACTGTACCTTCAGTGTGCCCTGAGCACCCTGGATCTGGACTTTCTATCTCAGAGATATAAAAATATTCAAGCCAGAACACTCTAACTTACTAGCATTACGACTTCACTGGGTTATTATGTTATTACAGAGAAGAACTTAGGTGAACTTATTATCTTTGCTATCAAGTTTGCATTCTGAGTCTCTCACTGAACCTGCCAGTGTCTTTCTAAGAACTTGCAATGTTTTATACTGTCAAATGAATGCAAAAACAAAACAGAACAAAAAAAACCCAAGCACAGTCTAAATGTAATGGTTTATTTTAAAAATTATTTGATCTGAGCAGTTGTTTTTCTGACTAATTTCAGCCTTTACTAAAGTATTCCGGGAGATACACACTTCAAAAGAGCGCTTCAATTCTGCTTAGAGGGAGAGGGACTTAAATGGAAAAGCAACTTCCTTGCAGGAAAGTCCAAGAGGAAACACATGAAAAACATTTAATTTATTCACTCTTGCTATTTTCCCTGAAATCAAATGTTAAGGATTAGACTCTTGCTTGACAAGGAATGCTGTGAGACACATCTGCAGAAATAAATAAACGAAATGCATGCAAAGGTCAGGCAATATTACACACAGTATTTAAAAAAAATATATTTTCATATTGTTTAGCAGCCCGGTGAATAGTCAAAGATCCTCAGCATAATAGGTTCCAGCCTACATTTTTTGAACTTCCCTAGAAGATACAGGAATCAGTAATGGCTATAGTGCTAGCAGAAGCACTACTAAGATGATGGCAGGCATGGCATTCTTCCCTGTTGCTTCTTCTGGAGTTGGAAAAAAAATATTTTGAAACAGGGAGTTTATTGTGACAACAAGATTTCCAGGGGAAATACGAGGTCTAATGAAATTACATGGATATTAGGACAACCATTTTGCCCTAAAAATCTGTAATTAGCCAAATTAAAAGAGCCAAAATCTCCTTTTAACCATATTTTAAAGCCTAGCATCTTTTCTGAACTTTGTTCTATTTTTTCCCAGACAGTTCAACTAACGATGCATTATGTAAGCCTATAACTAAGAGTTTCTTCTGTTTTCCATTTTGAGATGAATTACAGATCACTTTTTAGCATATTTTTCTTGTTTTCTAACTATTTACGTACCTACAGACAAAGTCAAAATTAGAAGATGCATTTTACATTTCCAGGCTTGAAAATTAGGATAAAGGAGCTGAAATATAGTGCATTAGGGTGCCATTTATTTCACTGCATTACTGAGAAACGAAACAACGGCAGTACCATCTTACTGTAACTTTCTGGTTGTAAATCAATTTGCCAGCAATGAACCACCTCTCATCTGTACGAAATAAATGTTATTTTTTGTCCAGATAGATTTTGCATGTTTGCCACAGATCAGCTATGAACTACTCACAGAAAACCCTAGGAACACAGTATGGACAGAAAATGCTACCATCTGTTGTTTAAAGACATCTCAGTTTTAAAGCAAGGGTATTGATGCTCCCAACCTTTTTACCATCTGAAAACCCATCAACAGCTTCATAATGATGAACACAATGTAGACCAGTTTGCATTTGCAAAATTCACTTTTAGAAATGGCAGACGTGGGTCAGCACATCTGGAAACCACTTTTAATTATACTTTCCTCAAGTGGGAAAGCAGTAGCTTGTGCCCATAGTGAAGCTTTTATATCTGACCACACAAATACTAGCAACCACCTGTGCTTTACACTGATTTTCATTATAGAGTATATCATATTACTACCCTATTATTCCAGAACGACATTTGAAGCCGCTGTGTGACTAAGCTGCAGCAAGTGTGGTCTCGAAAAGGCCTCTACTCTACAAAAATGTAATAAACTTGATTGCAGTTCGGGTACTTACCACTGAGGGTATCACAATGAGCATGCTCCCAAAATTGGCTTTCCTTGCCCTGAAAGTCATAAAAGATATACATTAACAATCATGATTACTGGTTGGGGAATTGGAATTTAGTGAACTAATATATACCCCCAAATGAGATATCTTGTAAGCTTTTGGAACTCTTTTCAATATTTGTTTCTTTCCTACTGTTAATACATGAGTATTATAGTCAAATACTCTGCTTCTTCAGCCATACTGCAAGATCACAAAAAGCTATTTCAACTGTGATCTCTGAGTCTAACAGTATTTCAATTCTGTTACAAATATTTTCATAGATTGTAGACATTGAGTTAGATGATTAGGTTGGGTTTTCTAAACTTAATCTTTCTCCTCTACTTCCCCCACTCAGCACAAACCAAATGTAACAGGTTTTTTACATCACTGTTCCTATTTACTAACAAAACAAAACAAAACAAAAAGATGTTTCAGATTTCCATGAAATCTTTTTCTTCTTTACAACACTCCTTCCATGTTTTGGAAGAGTATAATGTTGACGTGCAAAATTCAGTATATCACAGTGGAAGGGAAAGGCTGAGAATTTGTAATGCTCAACCCCCAGGAGACCTGGCACGCCCTGGGACGGTCTTGTCAGAAACAGACACCAATATGTGCAATTTTGCAAAGGGTAAAGTGCTCAGTTTTACAGACTATATTTCAGCACAATTTGCTATTCTGACCGATGCTATGTGTATGTAACTAAAAAATTGAAACTGCCTTAGAATATTTTAATCAGTTTGTTAGTTACTGCGCTTAAAGAAAAGTCTTCACAATGTTTTACATCTAAAAAACCACATCCTCCTGCCTAGTGTCTTCAGCCTTTAATTCAGGAGGTAGATTTTGTGGTAAGACACAAAGCCACAGAGGATCCCCCTCGGGATAAAGCCCTTTCCCAGCACACTGCCCATGTAACCGTCTGCTGCCAAGGGCTCTGGAACTGCAGCTGCATGAAGAGCGTCCCACTTTGGGAGAGGCTCACAGCAGAGCTGATGTCGGGATTGAGAGGCAGTCACTGTACTAGCAGGCAGAAAAGTAACCCATCTGCAGTCGTGATGTCTTTGGCTTGCTTGGGCCTTCCTGCCACTCTCAGCCACCCCAGTGTTGCCAGCACAGAACCATCCTGGTGCCTCCATCTCACAGCCGCTGCTGCAGCCCGTGGGGCTCTCCAGGCCAGAGGAAGCAGCGAGGTTCCCTGCCATGCACCCACTTCTTGCCATCTCAGAGCCGTCCATATGACTCCCAGCTGGAATTTAAACTTTCACCCAACTACTATGTACTCAAATAATGCACAGGAGTGTTCCCTGGGTTGCATAGGTAATTTCTGCAAAAAAATATTCATAATATTTTAAGAGATTGAATATGCTAACGGTCCATAATCCCACTGCTGTGAAAGTATAATCTAATTTCATGTTGCAAATACATTTGTTGTCCATGGCATACTATTCCTCCTCCTATCATATAACCTGCGGTTAGCAACCTACAGACTAGGTTGCTAAAAAAATGTTTCATTTCTGTGAATTGCTTAAACATGAAAGAAAAAGGGATTGTGATCTACTTGGAAATACAGGCACACTGCAAATATAACTCATTAAAGGTTTTCCAACTCAATATGCTTACAAGTTAAATGAAGCACTCCACTGTACTCTACAAAAGATATAAATCTGCTTTTCCATTTCAATATTAAGATGTCCTAAAATAAATGTTACCAAAAGAAAAATGAAGTCTGATTATGAAAATGATAGATCTAGCATGTAATCTGTTTCGTCTTGGACACAGACTATCTAATGCAGCACTTCAGTAGGGAGACACTAGCAGGCAGGTAGCCGCACTTTCTGAGCTCTGATTGAATCGGCAGTACTAATGGAGATAATGAAGGTCAACTGCAAGACTAACTTTTGGAAGGGAAGAAGGACAATGAAAAAGACTGCACATGGGCAAAATAAGGGCTTGGGTATTTCCTCCTCCGCAAAGCTAGGAAGAGTACTCAAGCCTGTTAGTCAGCAAGCCTTCCTCTTTGAGGAGTGCCAGCAAAACTGACAGAGCAGCCCAGGGAGGATGGCAGTGCCAGCCCTGTTGGTACGACAGGGAGGGAAAGGACAAGGCTCAGCTCCTGGCAGGCCACAGCCAGGCCAAGCGTGGGATCCCCAGAGCCACACAGTCAGGGAGGGTTCTCCCTGGTGACTTCAATGGGCTGAGATCAGGCCCTCGGCTGTATGCATCTTTACTATCCCACTCGTAACACTGTCATCATAAGCTTAAGGATGTGACTGGGAAGGAGAGCAGAAATGTCTTTGAAGTCATGAAATATATCCCGGATCCTGGATATCTGCCATTTTACAACATAGGAGCTGAACGCACTCTGCCTTAGTGGCAAGTTAGCCATGGGGAAGTAAGGAGCAAGGGAAAAACCCACCACGGATACATCCTCTTTGCCTAATTCCCCCAGGCATGGGGCACTCTGGGTGCGCTGGCACAGGCCCCACCTGGCTGCCAGCCGGGCGCTCTGCTCCGGGGCCCAGCCGCTGCCTGGAGAAGTACCTGGCTGAGGTAGGGTCACCCGGGTAGGCACTGTGCCTGGCCTTAGTGGTGGAAGGCCCCAGCCGCCTGGAGCAGTGCTGACCCAGAGCCCTTCTCTTATGGGGAGAGAGCCGGCGGGAAGCACTGAGGAGCCCTCACTGCTCTGTTGATCCTGCCCAGGGAGCTTGGCTGGCTTAACAGTGGATCATTGTTCTTGATTAAAAACACTATTTTTGCGCAGTAATAATTTAAAAGCCCAGCAGAATATTATTCTGTGGTTGTGGCAGCAATTTGTCAGTCAAAACAAGTGTTGTAAACTGTTCAGGTTTGGGAGAGAGTGAACAGATGAAGCAACAACAAAAACTACTGACTGTGCGCAGCCTCTATGCAGCCGGTGCAATTCTACCTGTGTTTTTAAATCACTGAGGCATAATCACAAACCAAAATCATAATTCTAGTGAAAAACCACATATGTGCTGATGTGGAGGGATTTCATTAGCACACGATATTACTGCATCCTGCAAGTAGTCTGCCTGCTTCATTCTCCCATTTGCAAGAATACGGAGCAATCCAAATACAAAAAAAAAAAAAAAAAAAGGGAAGCGGAGCAAGAAAGAAATGAAGAGAATTTCTGTTAAATTGGATTTTCTTGTCTCTTTCTGTAGTTTTTATCACCGAGATGACAAAACATTATCATTAGCAGTTCATGCCAAAAGTTAACATTCGCCCATCATTTCTATTTTCTCCGAACCACAAAGGTTGGAGCCTGCTATGCACTCCCTTTATCTTCATCTGTTACTTTAGAATCTAAGAGCGCACTGTGCCCATTAATCTTTCATGGCAGAGTTCACTGAAGTTCTGCCAAAATTCAATAATTATATTCCATCCAATGCAGCAATTTATTTATCTCATTGCTGGAATTTAGAACATATAGAACAAAGTGCTTAGTTTATATGAATGAAAAGTTTGCTTAAAAAACAACAACAAAAAAAAAATCACAATGCACAACTGCCTGGTTTCATTTCTGAAGTTTTAAAACATGCAGTAGCATCTATAGAGGAATAAAGCTATTTCTACAAGACCTCATGCTATCTTGATAAACTAAAAAGTGTTCTACAATGTTAATTTTTTTCATACAATTTACAGTATTTTACAAATACCTTTGTAACTTTTATTTAAATGTATAATGACACACATTTATACTGTACTACTAAAACTCGTAGTTCACTAATGTCTAACAGTTATTAAAAATGTCAGCTGCAAAGCAGTAATTTATATTTTAAATGTAGAATTTCTTTTTTTTGTTTACTGCACTAGAATAGGTAACTGGGAGTTCAACTGTTCTGTGTAGTAAAATCTAATATACAAAATTAAAGAATAGTTAAGCTTTATAATTGTACTCCTTCATGATATGTTTGTAAACAAATCGAAAACATAAAGCCCTCCAAGTAGGAAGATTTGAGACACGTTATTTCGGACAGCTGTTAAAAATAAAAATGCCATAATGCAGATTACTATGTTTCACCTTTTATAGTCTCAGGAGAAGTAGCTAATCAGTCTTTTTCCAACCTAGCTGCAATGAAATATTAATCTACTGGTTTAGTATTTAAGAACAGAATATAGTACCTATATATTTTCAGCTTTATACCTCAAAATTTATGAATGCAGACTGCTTATTTATGTGATAGAAATGTGACTTGTGCATATATTCGTACAGACAATATATTTCCTGATGAAGAAAAGCTCTAATTTAGTACATGCAATCAAAAGCCAAATTTATAACATGGTAAGATTTATGTAAAACTTTCTGTTACTTCATATATTAAATTTTCCACTTCAGGCATGCTATCAGACAAAATTTGACTCCAGATTTAGAAAGCGGTCAAAAAGTTTTTGGAGCATAACTTGCTTTGATTTATAACATAGCTCTTCAACAACCAAAACAGAACCAAAAACCTCTGGAAGTAGTGCACTAGCATGTGTTCGCTATTTCACAGTAAAACCTTCTAGGTAAAACTAGGAATACCACAAGAAAACATCTTACAGTTATAGTTTTGCAGTATCTAGATGAGCATATGCATATTTGAAATTAAGTGCACCTAATTTAATAATTCATGAGAAATTACTTCCACACACTGGTAAATAAATTTCATAATGATTTGCTAAAATTTTACTGTCACATTTACTTTAGCATTCAACCTGATCATTTTTCACAGCACTTTACACGAAAATATGATTCACCTGTGATGTATTTCTCCCTGTCGTAAAACTTTTAAAATGTCCCAGAAAAATGAAGTAACTCTTATTCATGTTACTTTAGTTTGCTCATTTTCTACATCTATTTTTTTTTCCCTCAGCATTTTAATCTTGTCTACTTTCTTTCATTGTAAATGATACATGCTACGATTAAACTCAGAGGAGACTTCATGGAGATTCAGTCTCCTGCAAGGTAACAACGAGCAAACCCTCCCAGGCAAGTCAAGGCACTGGACCGTCTCCGGAGCACAAGGTTTTTCCCCAGTCCAGTTATGCCTTGCGTTATGTAATAAAGCAAACACAGACACCCACACAGACACAGACACCTTACAGAAAACGCACGCTTGAACAGCAGAAAGACAATACCTGTAAAGCTCATTTTAACTGCAGGAACTACTGCACAGGGGACCGAACAGGGGGCAGGGCGCAGGAAGGTGCGGAACGGCTGCTCCGCACCGACGCTGTGCACACGTAGGGCACTGCTCACAAGCAAACAACACACCGAGGCAGAAACAGGCAATTCCAGGGTTGCAGCCACGAGAGTTGCCATGTAAAATAAAAACATCTAACAAAAAGCCTGCCTGGCGCACTTTGTCTTACATTGCACACACATGGAAAAGACAGCAGGATAGAGTACACACTGCATGTCAGAGGAGGTCCTTAACTTCCAGTTGCTGGGCTGCTTTGTTAAACAGAGATTAAATTCTCAAAACCTTTGAGTGTACAATAATAATACATTCCCTTACGGTGCCAGATTTGTTTATGTAATATCAGCGAGGAATAATCACCCATTTACTGTGCTGATGAGCTCCACAAGTTTTGGAACTTGAAGCACACTTGAAACGTGAACTTTTGCAGCTCATTCCTCATGTTTAGGCTAACTTGCTTTCCCCCTTTTCAACAACAAAGGACAGCCCAACTTCTGCTCCCTGTCTTGCAGCTCGGACCCATACCCAGACTTGAAGGAATTAGAATAAATACAGAGGCACAGCCGAGCTTTCCCTTGCATACTCCCCCATCAGTGGATCTAGGCACGTATTTTTCAACAGTTACAGCAGAAAGCTTCATTTATGCAATTCAAACAAAGAAACTTCTAGAAAACGTCATTACTTACTGTGTACTGAGCATAATTTACTGAGATTAAAAGTTTAAGGATTCATCTGCTTTACGTCCACAAGTGTTTTAAGCAATCCCTAACACTGTATCCTGCTTAAACGTGACAGTTTGGGCTGCTTTGGCGTGTTGAGAAATATAAAGGTGCCAATGATTCCCATTATGCCTTCGCTCCCTGCAGCCTGGTTTTTGGAGGTGCGTGAGCTGCGGAAATTCAGGCTGCTAATAGCAACAATTTGGTACATTAGGAAAAAACAGACACCCCCACTTCCCCCCCCCTGCTTCGCTCCCCTCCCCAAATGCTGCAGATATACTGTATAAAGTCATTTTGACATGCCTACACAACTGGTTGTGGCAGCTTTCAGACATGATTCCTAATCACAAAAAAATGCTTCAGGTTCTTTTAGAGAAAGCTTGCCGTCGGGAAGTTGATTTTGGCCAAGTGCCAAAATCATGTGCAAAAGGGGCCCTCATTACCAATTCATGGCAGCCTTCAGTGCTGACAAAAAATGTGACCCAACAGGCTAAAGCAACAACTAAAATTAAAAAGTACAAGACAAAGACAACTTACTTAATATTCCTTCCATCGCCACATTAAACTTTTCCGTAATTAAACCCTTGTTAGTTCAAAGCGGTTTGCAACTACTTTTAAACGATTGCACAGGCAGTCTGTAAAAGTTGAAAGCTTTCCCTGCAAACTCTCCCAACCGCTGCCCTGTTACACGCGGTTCCCTTGGATGGCAGAACTTTTTGCCGCACACCACCACGAGCGATCCCTCCTGCACGAGAAGCGACGCGCCCCTGCACATTGCAGCTAAAAGGGAGCCGAGCATTAGGAGCTTTTGCAAGCATGAAAGCCATAGGAGGAGTGAGGAGGGGGGAGGAGAGAAAGAGCTGGAGACCTGGGAGCGGCTATTTCCTAAACTTTCTAAAAAGATTATCAAAAAGCTCATGCAAACATTAAGCGATCGCAATTAACAGAGCTCACTGCACCGCTGTCCCATAAAAGCAGATTCGATACACGGCCTTACCTAGATGTCGTCTGGCTTTTCTGTGGATCAAAAAGTTTCCTGCCTAAGCACACAGATATTCTTTCACCAGCTATAAAGGCCCCTTTTATGAATCCAGCACTGTAACAGCCTGCTTTCTGCACCGCGGCGAGAGCAGGATGCGTCAGCTTTCGGGAGAAAAACAGCCTTGATACACAATTAGTGGCAGAGTGTCTAATAGTGGATTTATCTTAAAGAGTGAAAAGGCATTTTTTAAAAAGCAAGGAGGGTGCGGTCAGATCTTAGGCTATCCCTGAGAAAAGGGGCCTAGGCTGCACTAGTACCTAAATACTAGCAGAAGCTGGCTGGGAAGGGAGCCAATGGAATGACTTTGTTTGACCCAGCTGCCAATCTCTCCTGAAGCAGTGCGCCAGACTAAACACTGACACTATTTTAACTCAAATCAGGCTACAGCAGCTGTTTGCTTTCCGGCTCTCAGCTATGCACCATGGCCATGATGACTCTGCACGGCGCAGATGATGGAGCTGGGGCAGTTTGGCTCAAATGCGTTCCGGCTTTGGGCTAGTGATGGAGATGTGGGGGGTGGGAAGGCTGCCGGGCAGGGGCTTGCCTTCTTCCCCCATGGCTTGCTTGCTTGCTTAAACATCCCTGCCTCCATTTTCCCCAAAGTGAAATGAAAAGGAGGTTTGAGGCTCACAGAAAATTCAGCACTGCACGTCAGGTGGAAAGACAAAAGTTACTGCCCAGCCACAAGACACTGTAAAGGTGTGCTTATGACTCCAAAATCCATCTGCAGCCTGAAATTATTTATCTTCCTCGTTAGCGACACTAAAATGGTTCAGCATAAAAATAATCAACACACAAATCATTCATTCTTAATTGTAAAATGAAGGTCTGCAGATATACCTAAGAAAGCAGGCACTGCATGTGTATATACATGCGCACATTTACATACACATCCAGATTCCGATCTAAATTACAGCAGCACAAATTGCACTGTAAGCAACAAAGTTACTGCAGATTAAAGTGAGGGTGGAATTCGACATCCAATTTACATATCAAACTATGTAAGACTGAAAAAAATACATAAGTAGCTACTAGCAATAGGCATATGGCATGGAGGTTAGCATGTCTTTTCTAACTCAATAAAAAGTCAAAGAAGATTTGCAGCTATGGAAAGGAAATATGTTAAGAACTCATGGATGCTTCTGAAGTACTAGACATATAGCGTAGTCCAACATAGCACCTACAGTTTTGCAGCATTTACACCTAAGCTCAGCCTTGGTACTTAAGCCAAACTCTGTTTCCTCTCATTCTGCCATGGAAGGTTGCTGGCTGTTTCCCAAAACTAAATGTCATGATAATTTCCTTGTTCAGTAAAAAATCAAAAGAACATCCCCACCTAAAACCAAGAGGCATAGAGAGAGAACCCAATCTTTTCTATTACAAAACTGTGCGATTTATCTTGATTTGGAGTATAAGAGAGGGGAAGGTGAGTTAAAGACATCTGAATGTCTTAGCTAAGTGCTGCTAAATATCTCAAATTCAACCTTGATACTTCATAGAGATAATGGGGGAAAAAAGAAAAACAAGCACAAAAGAAACATAAAAATAAAACAAACAAACAAATCCAAAACCGTGAGGCTAAGTCTGTTATCTATCTTAGGTTGTTGTGCACCAACAGATTTCCATGAGCTGTTCAAGTGCTCACTACCAGAAACTGGTAGAAGTCAACAATATTTCACTAGCTCAAATCTTGCTTTCTAACTACTTGAAGATCTCACTGCTGCAGTTTAAAAAAAAACCAAAAACATATCAGAAAACATCTTAAATAATACACCATACAATAAATAAGAACTACAAAGGGAATGAGTAATGCCTATCAAAACAAATGTGCAATATTTCTAACATGCAAATTCAAGTGCGAAATGAGACCCGCATCATGTCTGAAATACGAAAACAGAGTGTACAACTGTATTTACATTATAGTGGAACATACAAAAAGTCAGTTACCAATACCTGAGAAGTTTGAAATCTTAAAACGGCAGACAGGTGAGACAAAGCCAATTGTGTCTATAGCCCTCCACTCTCACTTAGAAGCACAGTGATCATTTATTTGAGATGAATTTACATGCCTTCTAAAGAAAACATTGAGTCCTCAGCAAAGTGAGTGCATTTCCCATGAATTCACATCTTGAATTCCAAGACAAAAAAGGCAATACTGAAGCAATAGCTCTAGGAAACGAACAAATTCGAACTTAGCATAGCCGGAGAAGAACAAAAGTACAGATAAGAAAAAAATATATAGGCTGGAGTGAAACTTTGCCAGCTCCTTGAGGCAGAAAAGAAGGTAATATGGCCAGATCAACAGATAAAGAATTCAGCAACTAAGCTGTCGAATGATATGAAAGGAACAACGTTGCTCTTGGTGAAACCAGCAAGAACTTATCCAAGACTTGACAAGATCAGGATGTGGATAAACCATGGTAGATACACACTTAGAAGGCTGACAGAAAAAAAGACAAGACTATGCATTTAAAGGTGGAATACAAAAGGCTTTTCATTCAAGAATAATGAGCAGAAAGCTCATGCAACCTTCTCATTTTTCTTGGAAAGCTAATCAAAATTGTATTCCTGTTTCTGTTTACAAGGGTGGGTCCTCATAGTGTCATTTTGATTTGTAAGTTAAATATTGTCATAATTGCTCCAGGGTGGTTGCGGGAGAGGGAGGTGGTATCTGGCATTTCTTCCCCTTTTAATCAAACTTCTGTCAGCCTTGGGCAATGCATGAAGAAACATAGGGAAGCACTGGAATTGGTAACTACTGGAGCTTTGCTGACAAATACAAATCTCTTTCCTTCTAGAAAACAATTTAAAATTCTTATTATCTTATAAATGAAGCTTTAGTACAGCTAAGCACATTTGAAGTTCCTGATGTAGAAAATCTCTGGTTACTCCTAAAAGGGTTTTCTTTTAGAAATACCATATTCATTCTTTCTAACTTGCTTTTGAGGTTAGGAAGCTGAATGTGTGTGATTACACTGTATGTACTGATGCCATCTAAAAATTCCTCAAATCATTGGCCAATATTGGTTAGATTTAATATCAGAAGTTTCAGGTGTATTTTTGAGAAACACAGTAACTTTGAGATCTCCATCCTGTATCAAGTAGTGGTCAAATGAACAAATGAGAAATTATATCAGCATCCCTGTAGCAAGTACAGAAAATTTTGGGGAGATCTAAATGCTTTAGTGTTTTACACCAAAAACTTCTATCAGGTATAGTTCAATTAATCTCAAGAAATGAATCCGTAAGAAAGTACACTTTCGTGGTTATGAATTCCTTTATTATTTTTTTTTTTTTTGCTGGTGAGTTGATAGAAAGCATATCAGAAATACCTTCGACAAGCTTTTTTGTTTTGCTTTGTTTTGTCTTTTTGTTTCAATTATTCAAGTAGAATGACTTCTTTCTGCCATTATTTCTTCAACCTTCGGTACTATAATTTTTGGCCCACTACTTCACAACCAAATGATTTTTCACTTCAAATCAATTGGAAAACTCCAACTGATTTCAAATGAATCAGGATTTTATCCTTGTCAGCCTCAAGTCATATTAATGCCAGAGGGGCCCAGAGCAGGATGCATGTAGAGCACTGTGAAGTGATTTATTGCTTCCAGCTTCCTCTTGTGCATCAGCCACTTTGGGAAGAAATGACGGGCCAAAACTGTGATGTAACCTTACAAGTCATATATGCCATTCTGGCATTTGAGACTGAGCTCTTATAATGCTCTGTGTTTGTTCACCTACTGAGCTCTGTACTATTTGAACCTTCAGCTAGTATCGCTGCTGGGCTGGAATAATAAATAATAATTCCACCAATAAGAACCACAGGGGAGGGGGAGGAGAGCAGGAGAAAAGAAATTAAAGATCAGTGAAACTTTTGTTTCATTATTTCACATATTTCAGGTGAGAAAATTAGATTTCCAAAATCAAAAATGACTTCAAACTTTATTTTATTGAGCACCATTTCTTTATTAATATACTTATCTTCAAATTTTAAGCTGGGAGACAATGGTGAAATTTCACACACACACACACACACACACACACAAATACAGGAAGGCATGCTATACATTCTATCTAAAAAGTGAGAAATGGAAATAAATTAGAGACAGTCATCTATTCATGTTAAAATGGAACCCAGATGCTAAATGCTGAAAAGAAACTTGCCTTAGAAACTTGATTGCATAAATATCTTTCATAAAGGATTTACATTCTCTGAATTAACCAGTGTGTACCACACCACTACCAACAGTAGTACATTAAGTCTTTTCCATTGCCTTTGGTTGGGAAAAACTGATATTACCATAGTCCATAGACATTCTTTATAGAAGAGGATAGAAAAAAGTGGCGACTTTTGCAGCTATGGAATTAGTTTAATTCAGACTCTAAAATTAGTCTTACACAATCTCATCATCTCCAGATGCTCCTTTATGCTCATAAATCCACTAAAATTTTTATATTGTCCCATGCAAAGGGGTGAATGCCTGTTGTGGATTGTTGCTCCAAGGCAGTAATAACTTACTATGTCTTTTCTGTAGCAAGCTGCAGTGTTTTTTTGAAGTACAATCTATAGACATTTGCTCTTTCCATCACACCTCCCACAATTCCACAAACCACAACATATTTGTGCTTCAAGACATCTTCTGGAACAAATCAGTTTTAGTTTTGAATTAGAATACGGCATGACACGAGGCAGATATAGCTGGAGTTTCTCCTAAGAATAAATTTGTGTGCGTTTAGAACAGAGACCAAGCAAGCATCAAGCTTGCATACACTCCTTACTTATATACCAAGGAAATAGCTACCATATGTATTAAAAGTCAGTATCAAACATAATTAGATTAGATATAATACAACTGGGCCCCCTAGACCACCATCCAATCTCACTCATTCCATCTTTGGGACCAATTATCATATAATTATACTGAGTAGTGCTGAGAATCCTTCAAGGAAGAGAACCTTATTGTGTCGCCAAACAAAAAGGCAGCTCTTGCCTCAAATATCATCCTACTATTTTGTCAATCAAATGCAGCTCTGGTACATAAGTATCCTTTCTTGAGCTCATACACAAAGTTAGCTCTCTTCTCCCATCACCATAATCTCGCTTGTAGTTCTGACTACTGAAGAAAGGGAGACAGATGTTCCAGCTTTTCTCAGTGGGTAAATATCTCCAACAGATTTACTTTCTTTTTTTTTTCTTTCTTTTTTTTTTCTTTTTTCCAGCAAGAGGTAAGATAAGGAAAATGAGAAAAAGGAAATAATGATGATTGTTTGCACAATACCCTTCCAAATATTAAGCAAGCATTAACACCCATTTCATAGTTACCACTCACTATAAAAATGAGATAGACAACAAACAAATATGTAGGTTGCTCTGAAAGCAATGCTTCCTATTGGTTTCCACGGAAACTACAAAGGATACAAAAAGCACAGTAACACAGCTACAAAACACTATTTTTCAACACAGTCATCACCTTTAGCCATGTGTTTTCACCAGTGATGTCCAAGAGTCTGCATGCCACGCTTCTAAAAATCTGCACCAGTGGAGGTGACCCACTGTCACTGTTGCCACTGTCAAAACTCACCATCCACCGCCTCACTGTGCTCACATCCATGGCTTGGTTTCCATAAATGTTCAGCAAATATCAATGAATATCAGTAAGTGCCATTTTATCCACATGGAGGAATTCAGTGACACATCTGCACTTCCATGTCAGATGCCATTCTGTCAGACTGCCCCGCTGCTGCCATCTGCCACACGGCAACAAAATGTAATGGGATATTGGCAGGAAGGTTCAACCTCTACTGTCATACCACCAACATCTGCTTCTGACATCACGGACCAGAATAGTAAAAGAGGAGGCATTACTTTTGGAGCAACTCTTGTACAATTTATAGTACTGAACACTACTTAGATGCAAGCATGTCTGGGAAAAAAATGTGATCTAGAGGTTCAATGGGGCTAGAAATGAGGATTCTTGGTACTTATTTCTGATCCTGCTTCCAGTTCAGTGGGTAACCTTGGGATATTACTTAACCCCTTAGTCCGTCCCAGATCTCAGCTGATGTAAATTCACAGTGCTCAAAAGGCATTTGAAAGAACCTGCCCAGCTAAACCTATTGTCTTCTACATCTTAGTTTTTTAAAAGTGGGGTAGATAATATTTTTTTTAGTTGTTATTAGTAATAACACTATTAATTCTTGTTACGTGATTTTAGATCCATCACTGTAGCAATGGCAGAAGAATTGTAAAAAAACGCATAATCATAAATTAGTATGGAGTCTTAGAATACTAGAATCCTTAGAGTTGGAAGGGACCTTTAAAGGTCATCTAGTCCAACCTCTCTGCAGTGAACAGGGACATCCACAGCTAGATCAGGTTGTCCAGGGCCTGATCCAGTCTAACCTTGAATGCCAGAGATCGGGCACCAACCACATCTCTGGGCAACCTGTTCCAGTGCCTCCCACCCTCACTGTAGAAGACTTTTTCCTTATATCCAACCTAAGATCACCTCAGAGCCTTCTCTTCTCCAAACTGAACAGCCCCAGCTTGCTCAGCCTGCACTCATAGGTGTTTCATGCCTTGGACCATCTTTGCGGCCCCCCTCTGGAAATGCTCCAACAGGTCTATGTCTCTCTTGTACTGAGGACTCCACATCTGGATGCAGTAGTCCAGGTGAGGCCTCATCAGCACAGAGTAGATGAGCAGGATCACCTCTCTTGAGCTACAATTTCTTATTGCTTGTAGTGTTCATCTGAGGTAGCAATAAATATTAAACAAGTCTCTATTGAATATCCAGAATAAATTTGAGGTTAATTGAAGTGTTGTTTTTATGTGAATTGAAGAGACAGGGCATCAAATTTAGTTTTCCAAGGCATGCTTCACATAGATTGTCCTAAGCACTAATGCTTAGTTTTAAACTGCTTGCTTCACTGCAGAGTTTAAATAACCAATCACTCTGCCAATGCATATGCCTTTAACTCAGTGCTATGTTGACTCTTAAAATATTTTCACTTTTTAATATAAACTTTTCAGACAAAAATCTCTCTTAGAGAACAAGGACCCTATACAACTAAAATGGGGAGAAGTTACCACTTCTGCTTTTTCAGTCTCACCTGTTTAAGTACAGCTGAAACAGCACAGATGGATGCATTGTTCTTGTCTGTGTGATAGCCTGTTTACCAACCTTCTAAGAACTTACAGTTGAAATTGGTTTGCATACAAATCGTGATGGTATTTGCTATTAATGTGAAGCAGGAAAGCCTACCATTTACTGAAAATCTATGCCTCAGTTCTATTCAAAGTTCTAGAGGAGAAAAAGGAGGCAGGTGGGATTTGTGTACATCATTGGCTGCAAGATCCGTGGCCATTTCCATTGTTAAGTGCAACCAAAAGCAAACCCAGTTGTATGAGAGAAATTCTTTAGACCTACCTAAAACTACCCAAGTTTCAAAATTATTACATCTAGAGTTTTGTCTTTTCAAACCCAATACAAGACACAAAAGGATCATATTTAGGTTCCTTTATTACTTGTCAGTCAAACACTTCACTGAACAAAGAAGCAGTAGATGATGAAGTTTACCTACTATTTACTATTATTGCAAATAGATGAGGTCCCAAAATAAAGGACTATAAACGACAGACTGTTGTCTACTTTATGTTAAAGATCATAACATTGCATAGTTTTGGTTAGGGGCCTGTAACACATCAGAATAAATATACCAAGAACACACAGAAGAGGAGAGCAGCATTTTTTTTTTCATCAAAACAAACAAACAAACAAAATCATGTTAGAAAATAAGCTTTATCATGTTTCTCTCAGTTTTCTGATGATCCAGATTTTCAGGACTGCCACTGTCAAGTGAAAGTCCTCTTAAATAAAGTATGTTGTATAGATTAAATCAGGTAAATCCTATTCAGTACTTGTTAGTTATTCATATAAATGTTAATCTCCCACTCTGCATAGAGTATACCTGATGCCTTTTTGATAAAATGCTTCCTTATGTGTCTAAAGCAGCTTTTAATCCAGTCCCAGTTGCATTTTAGTAGCTATTTTAGACAGCACTTTACTGTCACTGGAGAAGTTTCAAGTTTAATCTAAGGGCAACTTCTGCATCCCAGCTGAAAAAGCAGTATTATTAGAAGTAATTTTCAGTTAGTTACCTCATCATAAGTTGGTTTACATTTACATAATATGAAGTTAAATTACCACTCCAACTTGAAACCCAGGAAAATGAAATTTGCTTATGGAGAAGTCCTTGCAAAGCAGAAATTTTTTTCGAATCATGAGTATGGTGTGTCACATCTGTTTAATACATATATTTTCCATTCATATTTGAGAGCTGTATGCAAGTACTGATGGAGAACACATGCTTATTAGCTTAGTCTCACGAGTAACCAAATATCATGAATGATCAAACAGAGTTTTTATTACTTTGTGTACATTTTTTTTTTTTTTGTAGAATCTTGGTATGTAATCATTTCTCCAACATCACAATATTTAAAGAGCAAATAACTGAGGAATGGGTTCACCAAACTTCAGTGCAGGCCAAAACTTTCTCCAGCATTGTACACACAAAAAAAAGATTAAGAGACAGCAGATGTGATCAGTCTGAATCCCGTCACTCTACTGGATGAAAAACTGATGGCAACAATGGTTGAGTGTAAATTCTAAATATGATTAGCATATTTATTTTATATTTATGTGTGTGTATATACATGTGTTACATATATGTTATGATATTTGCTGAAAAGGACCTTGCTGGACATGAGGACTTGAAGGACTTGAAGCTGGACGTGAGCCAGCAATGTGCCCTCGCAGCCCAGAAAGCCAACTGTATCCTGGGCTGCATCCAAAGAAGTGTGGTCAGCAGTTTGACAGAGGTGATCCTGCCTGCTCTGATAAGACCTCATCTGGAGTACTGTGTGAAGATGTGGAGTCCTCAGTACAGAAGAGACATAAACCTGTTGGAGTGTGTCCAGAGGAGGGCCACAGAAGTGTCGCAAGGAATGGAACACCTCTCCTACGAGGACAAGCTGAGAGAGCTGGGGCTGTTCAGTCTAGAGAACAGAACGCTCCAGGGAGACCAGATAGTGGTATTTCACTATATAAAGGGAGGTCATAAGAACAAACGAGATAGACTTTTTAGCAGGGTCTACTGTGACAGGACAAGCAGAAATGATTTCAAATTAAAAGAAGAGAGATTTAGTTTGGAAATAAGGAAGAAGTTTTTTACAGTAAGAGTGGTGAGGCACTGGCATAAGTTGCCCAGAGATGCAGTAGATGTCCTGTCCCTTGAGACATCTAAGGTCATGCTAGACCGGGATCTGAGCAACCTGATTTAGCTATGGTGTCCCTGCTGCAGGGGAGTTGGACTAGATGATCTTTAGAAGTCCCTTCCAACTCAAATGATTCTATGATTCCATGGTATCTAACAAACATTGCTTCAAAACTGTGACAAAGCCATAGCAAAGAGTTTTGGACGTTTTCATCAGTTAAATGTTGTTTTATAAGCATTACGCATTCACTGCTGACTGAGCAACAGGCAGAACACAGCCAGGGGAGACAACAACAACAACAACAAAAAGACAACAGAAGGAAACAAAACTGTTTTGCTGTTCTCTTTACACAGAAGAATATTCATCCCTTTTAGAATGGAATATTTGAGTCTTCATTGTTTGGATATAAAGAAGCTGAAATCAAAAGGAGTAAAACTTGATTTTTCATCATTTGATGTCAAAGACTGCTATCAAACATCAGCATAGTACTTATGGTAAAAGGACATAAAACAGGATGGTGGAGTGGAACAAGAATGACAGAGCACAGGCAAATAAAATTGTGGATACAATATTAATAATAATACCAAGAAAGCACAAAAAGAAAAACCAAAGGTGATGGATTAGAAGGAGTAAAGTTAGGAAGAAAAAATGAAAGGGACTATTTTTTATCACTCATCAGTCTGTAACCATGTGGATGGACAAACAGCAGTTTAGTTCTTTCCTGTAGGTCTCTTCCAACTTGGGATATTTTATATATATATATATATAAAATAAGAAGTAATGATGGCTATCCTGCAGGTTACTCAACTCTAGAAAGAAATCAACCAAGAAAATAAAATAAAAGCCTTTCTAGTAGAAGACATCTGTCAATTACCAGCACTAGCTGTGTCACTGAAGATTCACAGATTTTGCTAAATTTTTGAATTGCTCTTTGTAATAGTACCTAGAGGGCTTGTTGGTATGTAAGCTTTTCTAATTACAAATATAGTAGAAATATATATTTGAGTGCAAAATCTGTTCCCCTGTAGTCGTACTGCACTAGCACAAATCCTGTTTTCTGTTTTACACGTAAAAAGATCATCTGCTATGCCTTACAAAAATAAAAATAAAAAAAAGCTGCTGAATGCAGAAAACTCATAAATTACTCATCACATACTTAATGATGACTTGAATATTAGCAAAAAGGGACAAAATTACAAACTGTTGATTTTTATTTTGAATCTAAGTCAAGCTGAAATATGTTACTTTACATTAATGAGGTTTGCCTCAGAGATACTAAATGGAACTATAATGTGGAATTGTTGGATATAAGAAAATCTAGCATTTTGTAGAAATCCCTCTACCTGTTAGATAAATGAATTTGATACTCTGCTAGAGAAAATTTCCATGACAATGAGGCTACAAAATTTTATACCAGCTGGAGATGAGCTTCCATACATATTTCTTCATGACAAGTGAAATGCACTAGTTTTATATTTAGAATTTTGCAGGAACAGTAAAAATCAAACAGTGAACAAACAAATAGATTAGTGGTCTGTGTTGGTTGCTTTTGTTGTTGTTGTTGTTTGTTTGCTTGCTTCAAGAATCATTTTCTTCTAATTAAGCTTTAATTCTGGAGGGAGACATCACGGGAGGATATTTAAGAATTAATTATCTTACAACTGAAAAAAATCAGTCCACGCTAAATCACATAATGTAGTTTGGGATGTGAAAGAAAGGTACCCAAAATATTTGCTTAGTATCAGAGAAAAAGTCTGTGATTATGATTATTATATAAAAGAGAGAGATGTAAAAATGTAACGTAGTTTGATGTTCAAGTGCAGAAGACAGGACATAACAAAAAATCAAAGATTTTGCTTAGGCATGCCTTAATTAGTAAGTCGTGCTTTTTTAACCGATGTAATAAAAAAGCTATTTTTTCAAAAGAAAGAGTTAAGCAACAAGGCTATTTATGCAGTTGTCTCGGCACCCAATATAGGCCTAAAGAGCCTGCAATTTTCAAGGTGATTTGCAATTTTCATTAATTTGTTGAAGGTTTTGTAGCTCAATAATGAGACACTTTCAACAGTTATTAGTGAATCAGAGCTGTTTGCAGCTTTAATTCAAACACAGTAAATACAAATGCAAATGTGCACATGATTTTCTATTATCATTTCCAGAGGGTGAAAAAAGGCAAATGATCTTCAGGAGGACAGGGATGTTTATCATTATTTGCCTAAAATTAGTTAACAGCCCCATACTGATGGAAGTGAACCGAGAGTTGTTGATTAATGCCAGTGTGGGGGTTGTGAGGAACTGCAAATGGTCATTTGATGCTGGTGTGTTGCCTTTATCTTCTTGAAAACTGAAAGTCATATGTTTCTTTTCACCTTAAGATACAAAATTATGGGTCTATCATAAGCATAATTTTGTTTATTCATCAGCTTCTTTATTTGACTGAATATTTGTTGAAATGTATTGCCCATGATAATTTTGGCCCTTAAAACATGGCATCTTAAATTCTTTGCCCAAGTCTGTAGTTTCCATCTGTATTTTGGAACTCTCGTAGAACAGATATAAAATGAGACATTAAAAGAGAAGGCTTCCATATATATGTAGGTGCATAACAGCACAAGTGGATATAAAATAGTTCACAAGGAAGCCAGAGGAAAACAGATTCCTAACTCCTACTGCAACTGATGCAAAAATCAGTGCCAACAGAATTTGATGTCATTGAAATGCCATTCATTTAAAGCACTTTTCAAAGTATTTTTGAGCAGCTACCTCTACAATTTTGGTCCAGAAAGTGATAAATCGAATTTATTTGTCAGTTAACAGGTACAGGATATTTCCACATCAAACTGTTAATTAAAAACAAAAGTATCAGGTAAATTAAAGAGTGATAGCACAGAGGCTTTACTCAATAGCCACTTGATGGCAGTGTCATGTATAAAAAGATGAAACTGTGAAGTTAAAATTTAAAAAAGCCTCCAATAACAGTAAAAAAGCCAACCTAAATGACACTTTGATTACTTCAGAATATTATTCTCCTAATAGAAGTCTTTTTAATGATATTTTGAAGGTCAGCAACCTAAATCAATAAGTAAACCCATAAAAATCATGAATTTTAAACTTCAGAAATGTTACCATAAAGGTTATCCCTTCAAAATCAATATATGAAACATTTTTAGTATCTATTATAAATTTAGTATGCGTTCCAGCACATAATACTGCAATGATAACTCCTGGTTAATTTATCTGGGGAAAAACAAATAAATAAACAAAGAAACGTAAGTATTAAGAATTCACGGGCACTGATTTACTAAAATACATGACAGTAGTGTTACCATCACACTAGCATTTCTGTAGTACAGAAATAAGACAGCAGTTTATGCTTCCGGCCAGTGGGATGATTCACATTTCTTGATCATCAAACACAGCCAAACAAACTTAAGAGAAGAGGTAAAGCAGTTTATGAAAGGGTACAAGTCTAGTTAAAAAGCTGCCTTTCTGTTCCTGTCCTGCCTTACTCATCTGTTTGTACTTCAGTGTGGAAGAACCCAGTCTGTTTCAGCTGAACAATTTTAAAGGGCTAGTTTATTGTGCTGCAAGTGAAAAAACAGTTAGGATCTGCCTTTGCATTCCAGGATGTCCAAGTATTATAAAACCCAATTTTGGACAGTTTTACACTATCTGATATACAGACTATGCCCAACATGTGATGAGTGCTCAGTGCATTAATAGCACTGGTCAGTACCCTACTGTAGTAAAACAGATGCAAAAATAGAGAAGCCAGCTCTAGGAGGATTCTACCCTTGATTGTCCAGATGACATTTGTTAGCAATACCAAACACATGAAGACAACTTTATTATTCCAGTCTTCTAACAGCTATGCAACTCCTTAAGACTAGAATCTGTCATTGTCTTGATTTATGATTGGAACTTCCATTGTCACCAATGCTTATTGAACATAGTGCGTGAAACAGGAAGAAACTGTTCAACTGATAAAACTAATGAAAAAAAATCAGTGTTCATAAATGTCTTTCAGAGTTACAAAAAAATCAAATAGCATTCTGAGCTAACACAGAATTAATGCCCACTAATGTTTTTTTTTTTTTACCAAAATTTGGAAACAAAAAACAAACAAACAAAAAGGCAACTCCATTCCAAGTAGGGGAGCTTTGATATTTTCTTCCCAAAACAATTTTTTTCAGTCAAGTTTTCAAACCTCTGTAAATACAGTTTATAATGGAAGTAGGAACAGTGCACTAAATACAACATCACAAACAGAAGCAACGTTTTAGTTCGAAAACTAATATCATGCTTTTATGAGTCACAAAATGCATAGTCGGCTGTCTTGAGGGTAGAATTGTACTGGAATTTTAAAATGATGTAACTGACATGGGAATTTCCAGAAAAAAATAGAGAACTAAAGAGAGAAAGAAAGGAGGAAAGAAAGAAAGGAAGAAAGGAATGAAGACAGAGAGAGAGAGAAAGAAAGAGAGAGAGAAAGAAAGAGAGAGAGAAAGAAAGAGAGAGAGAAAAAAAGAGAGAGAGAAAAAAAGAGAGAGAGAAAGAGAGAGAGAGAAAAAAAAAAGAAAGAGAGAGAGAGAGAAAGTGAAAGAGAGAGAGAAAGAGAGAAATGAGAGAGAGAGGAAGGAAGGAAGGAAGGAAGGAAGGAAGGAAGAAAGGAAGGAAGGAAGCAAGGAAGGGAGGGAGGAAATCCGATACTCATGAGTAACAAAATGTTTTGAAAAAATGGAAATATTTTAATATAGATTTGAAACTTGTTTCATGTGTCTTTATTTTTCCAAGTTATTTATTGTAGCAAAGATTACAAACAATAATAATAATAAAAATCTAGTAATCTTTTATGAGTATATATAAATCCTTTCTTCAACAATAAAGCTGTACTGCACTCCGGGTACTAGGTGATATCATTGCTTAAGTTATTTAGAAACATGGAGTGGAAACACACTACTTCTTCAACGGAAATACAGTGCAGCAGGACTGGCCCTGCAGTATCACAACATAAAATGAATGTTTATCAGAATATAGGACTTCTGTTGTTGTTTCTTTGTTGCTGTTTTGAAATACTCAAAGCTCAGGACTTATCAGCAGGCTTCCAAAACTTTTATTTTAAACTCTGATTTAGCAACATACTTTATTACATGCTTTCTGGTGTGTGAGCAATCCAATTACATATTTAGAACTTTTAAGCAATTTTTAGCATAGCAACACGAACTGAAATAAAAGAGTAGCATCTAAATCTGTCTATAATAAGCAGAGTTAAATGCGTTTTTGGGATCTACTCCATTCGTTGGGCTCACTTTTAATTCTAAATCATACATTAATGATCTTTGATGTTAAGTCAAAGAGTAATACGCATCTAATTATTTTTTGACATATTAAATTAGTTATAAAAAAAAAGTCCATGAAAAGACTAATTATCATAAAGACTTCTGGTCAGTTTCTTAAAATGTGGGAGGAGACTTTTATTTAGCTAGTTTCATACTGTCTAATATATACAAGATCCAATGTTATACAATGAATTATGTTGTAAATTATAATGCCTTTGATATTATAAATTAAAAAACAAACAATCCTAACCAGTTTCATACCAAGAAAATGTGCATGTTTTTACTTTATAAAGAAGCAGACTCCTTAGGCACAAAGTAATTTTTAGCATGCATTTCTCACATTAATTTATAAACATGCTAACTTGGAAAAAACAGTGAGCCAATTGAACGTTGGTAAAAGGCTAATGGCTATCATAACTAAGAAGATATTAACTTAAGAATGACATCAACATTTCTGCTTCTGAAAATGACGATGCTAATCAAAGTAGAAATCACACAGCCACCTGGGATTGATGGGAAAGTTTAGGCAACACATACACAAAATATGTTCCAGCGGTGACAAATTAGAGCTTTCAAGCAGCTGCAATGTTTTCAAGTGGAGGAAGCTGATAAAAAACACATGAGGTGAAAAGGAGATCTACTTCACAACATACAATTGTGCTAGGGACAGAGACAGAAACAAGATTTTACCCTGAAAGTGAGGGGAAGATACTAGAAGGGGGAAAAAATGCTGTCCACCAATATGAGAATGAGATTCTTTGTGGAGAGGAGGGCTAGGTGGCATGAAAAAAAAATCTTTCTAGAATGGCAACATGTGAGGTCTGAAAGGTTCTGAATAATTTTCCTATGATTCACTATTTTTCATGAAGCTACCTGCTTTTTCAGTAAGTGCTCCTTGCAGAAGAATACTTATCTCCTTTTTCCACCTCCTTCAAAACAAAAAGAATCCTTTTCTGAAAACCTGTTTGGGAATAACCATTGGTCAAGAATAACAATGTAGTTCAGCAGTTATTTTACCCCTAAGAGCATTTATTGCAGGTGAGTCCCAGAAAATGGTTGACATTTGCTTCTGGACACCTCCTGGTGGCCATTCAGATCTGAGTAGAACATTCAGTAACCTGATTGTAAGATGACTGGACAAAGTTTCAAGAGAAGAGTTAAATGCAAGGTAGAATACCAAGATCAGAGCTGATATAAATAAATCACAAAGATGGAGAAGACCTCGGGGACCAAAACTGTTACTACACCAAGTTTTTGCCATAGCACTTTTCATGCTGAAGAAAGCAAAGGGAAAGCGTGGTTCTCAATGAAAAGTTTGATCCACAGCAAGAAAGCATTCAGGAAGTACCGTGTTCCAGAATTGTTTTTGCAGGAGACTGACTCCTCAACTGAAGACCAAACCAAATATGTGTACATGCAAAAAAAATAACACTAACACTACTTCATCATAGTCTGCTAGACTGTCACAGGACAGATGTCTTCATATTAACAATGATTGACAAATGTGGTGGCTTATTGGGAAGCATCCTAGAAGGGACTATCTTTTGTAGTTGAGGTTGAAGGGTGTTGGAAATGAAGAGCAAGCACTGCTTTGTGTATAACAAAGATTAGCTCCCCAAAATACTTTGCAAGGTTTTAAATACAAAGAATGAATCTAAACCAAATGACACTCTCCAAGATTACACCTAGTAGTGCCCTCCAACTGCTTCCAGACATTTGTTCAGAGGGACTAGAACAGAGCCAGACTGAAGCAACCTCCTTGCTTCCCTAAATTCCTCAGCACTGTTTCACTCGGCAGATCAGCTCCTATTGCTCCTCACTACTTGTTAATATAGACATAGCCAAAAGCGTATTTATTTGGAGACTGAAGCAGGGCTACATATGGAGAATTTCACCTTTGACAAGTACTAACTTCATTTACATTAACACCTGTCTAGACTGTTTTCCTAAGTATAAACATAAAAATCTCCTTAGTGTATTTGGGCACTTCTTACTTAATTAACCATATGTGACATAAAGTGATACAACCCAGTTAAAGGTATGTCATTGTTGATAGGATCAATTGCAGTCAGACATAAGTATTCATTGCTTACACCATCTGTGCTGTAGTCCTAAGTGTAGAACCTTGTCAATGAAGTATACACAGATTAACTGTATTCTCTTTCATTAAAAAAAAATACCAATCTGTTTTGTCAGCTCTCAGCACTTTCTCTTAAAAAGTTGCGATCACATAACACACATTCACCTTCTCCTTCCAGTATACTGTGGCTAGTGTTATACCACTGAAAAGGTTTAGAATAATATTTGAGAACACTCTGGTTTCTGAGTGATTTCATTCTTAACTAGAGGAAACCATAAACTGTCTTCCAAAACCTACTTATATACCAGCCTCAGAAATCTTTGTGCTCATGGTAAGGAACTACGGTCTTGCCCTTTCTGTTACATGCTCATCAACATTTTCTGTTTCTGCTTCTCACTGTTCTTCTTCTGACAACAACAGTAATTCAAGCCTTGGAAACCTTCAGTTGCCAGGTAGGAATGCCTACAAGCAAATACATACATGTATGTATATACTGGAAATACTACAACCAATTTCAAACATTTAATGTTAGCTGCAATGAGAAATTACACTTAGACTAAGCATAGTCATTTTCTAAAGTTAATTAACAACTTCAGTGTGAGTTTTTTGTATAAAGAAGATATAAGATGTGTTCAGATATACACGGCTTGAAACAGGTCTTACTTGCATTCCTACCATTATTATGATATTACAATTTACATCTTTCTGTTCAGACTGGGGAAACAACTATGGGGTGAAATATTCTTCTAATCAGCTTCCCACCAAAGATAACATCTTCAAGGAAGATTAGGAACCACTGCTCTACTGTTAAATGACTATAGTTAAAACTGTAATAAATCCAGGTCACTTGAGAAAGCAGGCTGTTCATCTAAGAATATTTCCTTCTTATAGTTTACAATGAAAGCCACACTTAGGGATTCTCATGACTGAAAATCAAGAAGAGATAAATAAGATGCACTTTTGCTGCTGTTTCAATATGTTGTTAAATCTCTATGTTTAATTTGGAAGTGATTTACATGCACACCTCTGTGAGAAGAGCCTGGACAGTTTAAAATTGGAGAGAAAAATTCTTTTGGCTAATGATACCTTTTTTCAGTGTTAATTTTTAAGTTAATTTTATGGGCTTGGTCTCCAATTGTTTTACATATCAGAGATACTAAACAGTACTGTTGAGGATGCTGACCAACTATTTTAGAAAATGATCTAGAGGAAGTCAAACTATGGAGGAGAGTTTAAATATGTTACTTATAAAATGGGAAAAGTTAAAATTATGAAATTAAAATTTATGATTAGTATGCTTGTTTCTTAGTGCTCAAAGGAGCTAAAAGCAAATCATGCTTCAGGGTTTTGAAAAATGTATAAGAATAAGGAAAGATTTAATTGAAATCTAGAGTAGGTTATTTAGAATATTTTTTGACTGTATATAACACAAATGAAAATAAAATAAAACTTTTAAAAAGAAAATGGAAAAAAAAAAGTGGAGAAAAGGAAATTTTGTTTCAACGGAAAAAGTTCCACCCAACACATATAAGAAGTATTTTACTGAAGCTCTAGTTAGAAAAGGAGTATACTTGTATTCTTCAAAATATACAACCAAATATTTAGAGTAATCATAGGAAAAATATTGGAAATTGGTTATATATTATTATCAAATTTGTATGTAGTTTCCCATAATATATGTTATATTAACAAGACAAAAAACTCACAAACCTCTACACAGAAAAAAATGAAATGCTTATTTCATTTTGGTCTCTTTATTCATAAAATCAAAATCTTATCTATTTCTTACTTGTAACAACAACAACAAAAAAGTATATTCTATCAGACTAGTGGAGCATAGAAAATATAACTTCCACACTAATTTCTAGCAGATTCACCATTTGAGAGGAAGTACTGTTTGAATCTCAACAGAAGGACAAGAATAAACTAAGCAGGGAGGTTTGCTGTAATATGACTTATCAACAGTTAGAAGATTATGTGAAGCTGTCAGAGTTGGCAAGTTCAAAATTCCAGTATAGAACCAGTGAGCTTGCTTAATTTTTGAAGCCAAAGAAGTTATGTAACAAGAAATTTTTTTTGTGCTGGAAAAACAGTCTCTGTGCCCGTTAATGCCATCAAGGAATATTTTTCAAAATCAAACATTGGCTCGTTTGTCTTTAGGAAGATATGCTTTCTTACATTTGGTAAACCAAATGCACACATTTAAAAGCAAAAAACTATCTGCACACTGCAGACACAAAGACATTATATAATGGTTGGGTTGTTTGTTGTTTTCTTTCAGCCAATCCACAGCCTAGTATGTACACTTACAAAAATCTGTGCTATACAGTTTCAGAAATGTACTTTTTAATTAGACATACACATTTATTTAATTGCACCTGTTCTTGACTCCGCACTGAAATGTTTGGATGAAAGCCTACAGTTCAGATATAGGTGTGAAAATCTGCATACCAGAGAAGAGTCTTTGGGATTGGAGATGATGATAAAAGTGTTAGACGAAGGCCCCAGAAGTTAGCAGTACCTGCTGCACAGCACGTCTCATCACAATGCCTCGGTCCTTCTGGCTTTCCTCATTAAAAACAGACTAGTGGAGGTAGTTCAGTATCAGTACAACTGCAGCAATTTGCCTCAGTTGGTCTAGAAAACAATCTATACGAACAAAGAAAACTAGAATTCTGCAGGTCCTTTTCAGATGGTTACAACTCTTCTTAGGTAATACAACTAAATAGCTACTAGGTGTGTTATGTGATCTTTCTTTACAATTCACATAAACTACAGAAAATATTTTAATACCTATTACATACAAAAAGCTTTTCTAATGTAACAAATTTCATAATTATCACTATTATTCAAAATGATCACACTTCAGAAGAAATTGCCCTAGGACACTTAATATAAGGCATCATTTTGTAAAGGGGCCAAGTCTGGAAGACAGAGCACACAACAAACTGCCCTAGTGCTCTGGAAGTCTGTAAAAGGAGTTGTATCAAGTGTTGTCAGTCCATTTCTCTTATCTCCCTCATATAATGAGTTTCTGCCTAAAGTCTACCATTTCCTCAAAATGATTTTGGCAGTCACCAATGCTCTGTGTGATCTCCAGCTCTATCACATAGTATATATATCTCCAATAATGTACATGTTGAAAGGGAAAGAAAGCAAAGGACTGGACAGGGACAGGGAAAGAGAGAGAGAGAGAGGGAGAGAGAGAGAGAGAGAGAGAAAGAGAAAGAGAGAAAAAGAGAGTTTGCTTCTAGACTTAGCTCTGAGTTTGCTCCCAATCTCAAGCACTTTATGTGTTCCAATTTCAAGGCCTGGTTATACAGGCTGATCTTGTTCACGTTCAAACACCAGCTTTCATGTGATTACTGGTTTTTATTACTGTTTCTGGTTTTCAAAGTGCTTGATTAAAGTATTTTCTATTTTAGTTCTGCCTTGTTATAATCATATCTTTTAAACACTCTGTATCCTTAAGTCACTCAGCTTCAGATGACCATCTTGTACTCAACAAAGAGTTCAAAGACATGTTTCCAAAGCCCTTCCAGACAACATTTGTTATCTTCATATATGAAATTAAACAGGAATAATATGATATGCCACTGCATTTGCCACTCAGGCAGTTGCCCCGTGTGTACATTCTTAATGCTAACACAGAACATCCAAGGGTCTTTTCCTGCTTAATGGGGTGACTGCAATTGATTGACTCCCGCAATAACCAACGCCAAGACCAGATTGCAGGATGCAACTGACCCAGCTGAATTGTATCATGCCACAGTACAGTGACAAAACAAGTTAAAATATTTTAGGTACAATTTACATCATATATTGACTCATCACATTTTGCATTGTCTCTTCAAAATGGTCTTTATATATTTCCATTAGAAAGCTGACTTCTCCATATTTACTGAGCTCAGAGAGCATCCTGGCAGGCACTGCCCATTGCTGTAAGCAGCTCCATAAACAAAACAAAGGCTACAAAAGCACTTTACTTCCCATCTATGACAATTATTTTCTGCACAGTCACATGAGGATACATGCATAAATTAACTCCAGTTATTCCTATGGAACTCTAATGAAAATCTGTTTAAATATAAGGAACACGAAAACATCAATGAAACAGCTGAGACTGTTCTTTTCTTAGCTTACAATGGAATATTATACTTGGTTAAAGGCAGAGAACAGATTGGATAGCCAAGCAATAATAAGGAACAAAGTAGTCTTCTCATCCTTGCCAAGACCAGATATTTTGCCATCATTATCAGAGGAAAAAAAGTAAAATAATAATAATAATAATAATAATAACAACAATAAAGTGATCCCAACTGCTTATGTATAGTTTATATATGTTTAATCCAGATGAACAAGATTCAAAGCCTCAGCTTCAAAGCATTCAAATATAGTTAAACAAAACCAAATGCAGTTAAATGAAGAATAACCAATTTCTTATAAAACACTGAATTCTTCTGCTTTCTGTGGTTATCTGGTATGCACTTCCAATAACTGAAGCCAACAGAGCTCAGATCTGAAAACTGAATATTGCTGAAAATAGACAAGCAACTCTTCTTCATTTATGTACACTAACATCATCTGGAGAAAAGGATTAAATAAATGCCAGCATCAGGCAATTCTACTATTCTCACTGGGACTGTCTATCCTCATGAAGACACAAAATATCCTTTAAATAAGATTACTACTTACCTTTCTTGTCCTTTCTTAGAACCACCATCAAGTACTGACCCACATTTTGCTGTCTGTACCACTCTCCAACATCTGTGAATGAAGATGATTGCAACGCAAATAACACAAGGTTTAAAAACAAACTATCTCTTGTTTTCTCTTACTATCAGTTATTCAGAATTCCATTTGTAACAGTATCTACTGTTCAAGAAGACAGTTTTACTCAAAAGGTCTTGTCTAGTCTTCATAATATTAAGGAGGAGATTTCTTTTTTAACCAGTGTGAATACTTCTTAGATTATACAAGTATAGATGAATCCATTTTTCTAGCTGTCTCTTATACTCTATCTGGCTTCCAAGCAGATCAAGTAAAAGTGAACTAGATATCGCTCACATCAGTGAAAAAGCAAACATACACAACATCTCACCTCTGTAGCACAAACATGGAGACAGCCAACTTACAACTCTAGTACTCATGCCATCCTACATTTATTTTAATCTTTTAGATTCCTTTTATCCGAATTAAACTCTCACATTACTTTTCTGTTATCTCTCAGTGAATCTAGTCATTAACTCAGGGTGGGCATAGCTAAAGCAAAAATTTCAGGCTTTTCTCACAAAAGTACCAACCACAAAATGTTTTTCAGTTTTTCAGAAACATTTTACATCTGGCTTTCACCGATAGGACCTCTGATTTCCCCTTGCCTTCATAGGCAAGGCACTCTTTCTTCATGTCATTAGCCACATGTATAATCTTTCCTTTCTTTCTCCTCACCAAATGCATTTCCCACGTTCCCAGAATATCATTTTTCAATTATGTCAAAGCATTCTTCTCTGGCTTTAACAAACATTATCCTGATTTGTTTAAATCCATCCAAGTTTTTTGCTGCAAATATAACATTCTTAGCCCAAGAGTTAGTCCATGCTGTCCTTCCTTATATCTCCCCAAGCATCCCCTATGACAAGGTCTCACTGATGCTGATCTCCATCAGGACAGTGGCCCGTCATGATATTCCGCACACTCTTAGTGCACTTTGGAATTAGTATTACTGTTACCTAACATTCTTTCCATCATGCTTGGCAGGATTATGTGTAAAAGCAGCTGGTATTTTGGTCTGCTTTTACTTTCTATAACTACAAATAATGTGAGAACAACTCCACCAATTGGATGCTCATGCTGCTTATCACACTAAACCACAGTCAGCTGTACATCCCCTTCCACATACATTTGATTCTTATTTTGACTACATTTAAGTCTGTATTACATCAGATTTGTAAATTCAAGTGTCTCCCATAAAACAGTTCTACAGCAAAAGGGGGCAAATAATCAAAATCTCTTATTCTTTCTATACTGTGACTTTTTGGTGAAGGAGAGAACAATCAACAAATTACATATTTTGACACACACATTACACAGCCATTTAGCAGCTGTCACCTTACTGTAGTCATAAAACATCCCAATTGCTTTCCAGCACTGTTAATGATTGCTCATTTTTCTTAATGATCTATTTTCTATGTCAGACTTAGTTTTAGTTTTGCAAAGTTGGAATGCCAATCAATAATTACACTGACCATTCTTGAATTAAACAATGATATCTCTGAAATATGCCAGTAGAAGAGGCATAGCACACAATAAGTGATGATTTAACAGTGCTACTAATGTTACAACATATATTTGCACAAATATATTGACTTTGAAATCATCACTTTAAATTCAATTAATAATGCCTTTCACTATTACTCTTTTGGTGTCCACTGTGATACAACTATGCTGAGATGAATTAAGTCATCCCAATTTAAAAATGATTCAGAAAATCAAATACAAAGCCTTTGACTAAGGAACATAAAACTCCCTGGAAGACTTAGAAGCTTTAAAAGAATCTTGTTTTCTCCCAGATTTGCATCTGACATCTTATTTAACCATCATTTCTGCAAAAAAAAAGATACTCAAAATGAAGCCTGCTTAGAGAAATTCATCAAAACTACTCACTCCAAAGGTTTGTGGAAAAATATTCATATACATGGAAATTCTTAGAAGAGTTTCAATACAGTACCTACGAGAAGAAAAACTGTTGTGCACAGAAACAAATATTTAATACCTTAAAAAATCAAAATATATATACATAATAATTTCCAGATAGGTGTATGTATGCATGTTTGAAGTGCTAAACTTTGTAACTTCAACATAAGTTCACAATAATGTCATTTTGTTGCTTCATATGAACAAGCATTAACATATATCTAATATACATATATCTTTTATCATAAAAGTACATTAAGAATAAAAGACAATCCTAACCAATTGTCTTATTTTACGTTCTTATTGCAAGGCAGTCTTTATATGGCAACACATATACTGAACAGGCCTCACTAAATACTCAGAAAGGACAATTGTTGCCTAAGACACCTTTCAGTACACCTATTTGGTCTCATTACTTAACGTTTTATTCCCCTCAACGAAGGCTCTCTTCAGATCACCTAAAACTTACTACCATGTTAAGTTCTAAAAGGGTTGGAGTTTTTGTGGCAAATATTGTACTATCCAAGTGCTCCATATAACACATATATGTGTGAGACCCTAGAATATAAAATGCCGTTAATATTTCTTCAGCTTAACAAACACAAAATTGTCAAGGTCAGCTTATTTCAGAGTACATAAAATACACTTTCCACGGACTGATGTTTTTCAGAGCACTGTTTTTTTTAATGCCATTTTAGTGCACTCAAAACACACTTTCCTTGTTGTCTTTTTCTAGAGTTGTGAGAGTTCACAGGCACTGCACTGGAAGACACATGTGCCTCCCATAGACACCCTGGAAATAAGGAAGAAATGAAAAGGGTATGTATATGAAGTACAAACGCGACCCGAGTGATGTGGCAGGCACAGGAGGGAGATTTAACTCTCAAGGGCACCAGTGACCCATTCTAAGCACACAATAATTTCTCAACAGGGAAGGTGGGCTGACATGCTGTGGAGACCTCAGGTGACAGTAGCTCTCAGTAGCTGGCACTGAGTGGGCCAGCCCACACACATCAAACACACTCCAAACCAAATGTCTACCTTCTTTTGATTTTTTTTTAAACTCCATTCCAGAGAACTGCCATGTTTTCTCCAACGTGGGGCAGAAGATTTTAGAACTCCTTAACAAAAACAACACAAAACATAAGGGGAAATAAAGCTTGCTTATTTTATATGTTCTTCAAGGAAAATCTTATACTTAACACCACTAAGCAGTTATATGAAGGGAAGTCAGATCACAGAAAAATGAGATTATATTATGGCAGGCTGTGCAGTCTACGTAAAAGGCATTACAAGCAATCCTGTATCATCTCTTCAGCAATTTTAAGGCAGTACATAAATGACATAACGATATGAAGCATAAAGAACATTCTAGATCACTTTTACCAGACTTTTAGTTTTGTATCCTGAAAACAATCCTTTAACCACAATCATTATTAAAAATTTAGGAATTTCATTAGTATGCTACATTACTACAGCCATTCAGTTACCTCATCCCTGCAGCAGCATTCATTCTGTTTTCCAAGGTGACAGGAGCCTGTATTCCACAGAAACTGGAGGAGACTCAGAGGGCAAAGAGTTCCAGAGGGGAAATGGTGGAGAGTAACATAAATAGCTTTAGAGAGAATGGGAAGAACACTGCCGACTCAGGCATGTAGCTCCACACAGCTGGCTATAATACAGCAAAGCTCTAGCTCGGCATCCCCCACAGTACAGTGAACATTCGGATTGTGGAGGACCAGGCGCCATGCAGTTCAGATAGACTCTGCCAGCGTGGTTTCAGTGCTGTGCTCAAGTAACTGAGTGTTCTTTTCTGTTTGGGTATTTTTGAGAAGTGGCATTGCTGTGAAATCAGATCTGTTAAGAGTTTACCAGCTCTATCCAAGAGCCGCCATGGTAGCAACACCTAACCTCATATCTTTTGGAAATGGAAGAAATAGTGACATCAGATGGACTCACTATGGATTTGAGACAGTTGACATAGAATCCAAACTGATAACATCTGCTGGACTTTCCTCTGCATAACACTTTTCAGTGTTCCTTATCTTGGAGAAGATAAGTAGGGACATGCAAGTCAACTCTGCATGAAGCCTTTTAGATTCATTACTTGTTAGAGCTTCATGCAGCATAAAAGCAGCTAAACTCTATGTGGACGTAAGCTGGTTTTGTAATTGATACAAACACATTAATATAGCAGTGAGATTTGAGATATAAAAACATGGCTCTGGATCTGTGACGTGATCAAACTAGAGACTGAATGACAACATAATAATGAAGGTTAACTGTAGCTCAGCTGTCTGTCTTGGCTACGCATCACAAGATATCCATTTTATAATCAATCAATTAAACGTTACATAAGCACTACATAGATCACTGGTGCTTCTTTGCTTATTATCAACCAAGACCATATTAAAAGATAAGATGGGCTAGCTTCTTATGGATCAGTTCTCTATACCTCTCTAAATGGAAGGGCAAAACACAAAGAAAAGTAATATCAGCATGGTGGGATGTTGTAGAAACCAGTGCTACCCAAAATATAATCGAACCACATCTTTAGCAAACATAATGTCAAGTTACTAAGTGCTGCTTAATTCAACCAACCAGCACTTCAGAATAACTTGAGTTTTGAAGTTCCTATAGTAAATAGAAATAAATACAGCATGAAGTTAATAGAAGTTTGTTTTACTTGAGGATATTTATTCAAGAACAGCCGAAGTTGCTTCATGTCTTAGACTAAATCACTTCTCTACCCCCAGAGAGAGGGTGTTCCCTCCAAACCAGAGATGACGGCACAATAATTTCAGAAAATATTATTTTCATTTTACTGATCTTCAGCTTTCTAATGCATAGGATTTTAAGGAACAGAACAGATACTCTGAAAATTATAAAATATTTTAATTATTTTGCTTTAAGGAGAAAACAGGATCATTGAAGATATTCTTTCTTCTATTAGTTGTATGTGGACATTTTACTACCTTTAGCACCAGGTTATCTAAATATCCACAGTAGTTCATTAAAAGCTATAAGTAAATTCTGTCATGGTTGGTTTCTTTCCTCTCTTCCTAAGAGGAAAATGAAAAGTAAAATATAATGTTTTGATAAAGTTTTTTTAGTACATCATTTTAATAAATGTGTACACATAAGTCTATGTTTGTGTCAAACAAAGCCAAGAAAAGAACTGTGTTTTGCACCTCAAGTTCCATAGAAAGTTGTTATCTTCACTCTGAACCATCCTTAGAAAGGATGAGCAGACAAGATAATAAAAAGTGGTTTGCATAAGATCAGTCCATTGCAGTGATTTTCTATCTCAGAATTAGGCCTTTTTTTTTAGCAACTTCAGTCACTCATCACCTTCAACGGAAGAAGTAATATCTTTAACTTAAATCTCTATTATGTGGGAACACTCTTGTCTCTAGAAGCATAGATTCCACATCAAAAAATCATGCAATAAATGAGGTGGAAGGGATGTCATCTAATTCAATAATCCCCTCAAAGCGGATCTAATGAGAGCAGGTCATGGTCTTGTCAAGTCCTACACACTTCCAAGAATGATGATTCAAACATAAAACAGAAATATCACATCTAGTGGACTGTTCCTGGAGAGAAGTATCCATACCCTCATAGATTTTCAAGGATCATTATGATGCTCTGTTCTGCATAATCTAGTAGAAGTGTAATTTCTGCATCAACTTCTCATTAAGTAAGGATATATATATAGTCAATTTTGATTCAAAAAGTTTAAATTTGAGAGATTTTAACGCATTCTACATTTTTGATTAATTCATATAACATTAATCTCTAATCGCATCACAACAGACTGTCTACAAAAATACATCCTTCTAGCCTTGTCTTGCATTGTATCATCTTTCACTACAAAAAGCTTCTGTTTTATAGTTCAGTTATCTTCAGCACCGATAGCAATTACCTTATAGCTATCAAACTGCTTATTAATCCCAAGGAAATGTAAATAAATACACGAAGCTATAGGTGGGGAGTGGAGAGTGGGGAGAAAATTCCAGAAAGCTTGAATCTCAGTAACACCAGTATTCAAAATAAATGGCTATAAGTTGGTCATTTTATCAGCAGTAGCGAAAAGAAAAAACAGTCAGTTTTCTATCAAGAGCTAATCAACCTAGGAACTTCTGTTATACAGCACAAAGTAAACTTTATGTTGAGAGATGGGGGCTGGGAAAAGGAAACAAATATGATTTTCCTTCTAAAAGCTGTTCAACCTTTCTGTCTTCTGCAAACTAGCCTGAGACAGAAAGAGCTCTTTGCGCCAAATGGTTTTCTGGTAAGCAGCTGTGTTTGAAGTACTCCCTTAATATGTGGACACGTACCATCCAGTGCTCTAAATACTACTGTCAAACCTTTCCCGTAAGAGACTTACTGTGAGAGAAGTGTCTGTCTCCTTGAAAAACAATTAGGCAATTACATTGCAAAGTCATGAAAAAGTACTTCCTCTAAAACCTATGAAGAAATCAGACACCTGCATGTGCTATGTAGTCTTAAAAACAGAATGACAGGATTACAAGGTCAATGGTTTTCCTTTTGAAAGATGTTATCTGGGCAGGACTCCGACTCCTAGAGAGTTCAGAAAAAGGAAGAAGACAAAATACAAACAAAAAAACTACAACAGGCAGAAAAATCCAACCAAGTGAAAAAGAATTTTAAACAAAATAAACAAGAATGATGAGAGAAATATCTGCAGCCGTACTTAACCCTTTCAGTAACCTCTAAAAGCTGTGCAGAAAACTAGTATCATTAGGTTTTTTGCTGAATTAGACTCAAGGATGAAAGAATTTACAAAATTTACAACAGAATTCACCTATTGTTTTGAAAATAGAATTTTTGTGGCTAAGAGCAAAAAGACTTGATCAAGTATTTTGTAAATGTACAAACCAAGAATCACATAAGCTTCTCAGTGTAGGATGGGGATGGAAATTTCCTCTACATAGGAAGCACATCTTTTCAGTCAAGTGAACCCTTGCAATTCATGCTAGACAGGACTCAGAGTGCAGAGGTTCTCTTCAAGCCTGTGTCAATTGTTTCTCAGTAACCTGTGACACTGAGAGTCTGGAGACAGCCATGGCTGAGCAATGCTGAGGCTGTGCATACCTCCTCTAGCCTTACTTTAACCAACAACAGCAACTGTTTTCTGATAAAATCTGAGCTACCATCAGGAGATAAACATGCAGCCAGAGGGCTGTGGATGCTGACTAAGCCACTGTGCATCATGTGAGATACTTGGATCCCCCAACTTGCCTTTGACTCTCAGCATCAGAGGATGGTAGTTAGAAGATGATACGCTTTTGATATCAACCAATTAAAAATGCTATCTTAGTAGAGAAAATGATGATTTATTCTTCAGATTAAGTGCAAAGGACCACTTCTACTGCATTCTAGCAGCAGAAAACACCACGTACAAGGACAAAGCCTACTTTTACTTTTACATAAAAGAGACCTAGTCTTGACTAAAGTCTTCCAACACTACAACAATGAAAGCAGAACAAGTTCTAGACACAAGTTAATATACTTATATGATTACTGAACAGCTTACTACTGAAGATAATTATCTGTCATCGTCTCAAACTGAGTATCTCCTCATTAGTTACTGTGTAAGATCTGGAAGACGCCGCACAGATTCTACTGATACATTAATCAGTACAGATAAAAATCCATTCCTACTGGGCTGTTCATTCAGAAATCAGGTAACAGTCAGCACAAGGACATGTCCAGATTCAAAGAGGAACAAATATACTGCACCAAAGTCTAAGTAAGGAATGTAGCATTAAAACAGAGCCAGTTCAGGTGTTTTTGCAGCAATAATTAGCGGTGATCTCTACCATAGAAAGTTCTACCCCCTAAAAAAATGCATGAAACATAAAAACTCCTACTGTACAAAAGGAATCTTCTGGGGATAAGTTTCGTACATGATTATATGCATTAACCTAAGCCCAAAGTATGGATGCTCTGACAGCATCGCAGCTTAAATTTTGCATGTCTACCTCTTAGCGTTTTTCCACATTTCTTTCACAGTTCATACTCTTGACTAGTCTGTGGTTCAGCAGGCCATTCTCTATCTTTTCAAGTTTTTTTAAATTATCCCCAAATGCTAAGATATGCCTTTATATACACCTGTATACATATATGCCTCTCTCTCTCTCTCTCTCTCTATATATATATATATACACTCACGCACGTGCACAGACACACAATATTCACTTCTCAAGGTTTCCTTTTCTTTCCTAGAGAAAGAAACCCTAACAGAATCGCTTCCAGTTGCACTGATATAGTACTATTTTGACCACCAGATGGCAGTAACTTCAACTTAATATAAACCAGACGTTGCCACTTGTGCAGCAAACATTGCCATTCTTTGTATTTGTGTTTTTCCGTAAAAAAAGAAATGCTGTTGTTTTTTGTTTTGTTCCTACATTTAAAGTTATTCCAGATTCCTTCTGTTTAATGAAAAAAAATGGAGAATAGTTTTCTACTAGCAGCTAAGCTCAACTTTGATCAAGTTATTTCAGAAGCTTAAAAATAAATAAATAAATAAATAAATAAAAGGATCTTTCCATATTGTTATTTTTTCCTTACACTGTAATTTTGTCAAATTTGGGTAATACAGATGTGTTACTTCAAGTCATTGTTTTTTTCAAGAATAATTTTCAATACCAAATGACTAGGTTACTTTCAATAGCATAATGAACTTTTACAATATATGCTAGTAATTAAAACAACTAAAAGGCTCTACAGAATGGAAGCAAATGGAAAATCCCATTTATATTGGTTTAACATATATATAGAGTGAGCAGACTTCTTCTTAACTTAGAAGAAATTCAAGGTATAATCTACAACAAAAATAATGCAGACAGCACATACTGTATTACACATAGGCAATGTTTCCTTCAGTGTGGAATCTAACAACAGCTTCTGCTGAAGAGGTTTTTTTCCAAATAGGCCAGTAACTGTGAAAATAATGCAACCTAGTCGAAAAGGACTACTCTAAAAAACATAGGAGGGCTATTCCAAAAGTAATGCCTTCTATTTTATTATGTTGGCCCACAACATCAGAGGAGGATGTATGGAAGCAGAGGTTGAACCTTCCTGCCAACATCCCATTACATTTTGTTGCTGTGTGATAGATGGCAGCAGAGGGGCAGTCTGACAAAGTAGCATCTGACATGGAAGTGTGGATGAAGCAAAGGTGTGTCACTGAATTCCTCCACATGAAAGAAATTGTGCCCACTGACATTAATTGATGCTTGCAGAATATTTATAGATATCAAATAGTGGATGTGAGCACAGTGAGGTGGTGTGTTTTGGCTGTGGTGACAGCGAGTCACCTCCACTTGTGCAAGTTTTTTACATTGTTGGTGAAAATACATAGCTAATGGTGGTGATTATGTTGAAAAGGAGTGCTTTGTAGCTGAGAATTTGCTTTATCAAATATTGTTATTGTGCTCTTTGTATCCTTTATAGCTTCCATGGAAATAAACAGGAGGCATTACTTTCCAAACTATCTACATTTTTAGTAGTAGTTCATTCATAGTTTCCAGACAAAGTGTGATCTTTATCCTTTATTTTTTTTTAAACTTCTCCTTATTTCTGGAAGAAAATTTCCAGAAGAAAATGACATATATTATAAAAAGAGGACTTCACTCTTGTTCTACCAGTACTAGTATTCAGAATGATTATGTGGGTTTATGTTCAGCTCTCTTCTGACTGCAAAGAAAATATCAAAAATGCACATTCTGTTGAATAAAACAGACTTATCTTCCAATAAATCTATGACCAAATATGCAGCCTGTTTGGACCGCTGTCTTCCACTGCTGTCCATGTACTGATTCCAATTCTTTTCTCCTTATAATTTTTTATAATTTCTTATAATTTTATAGACCGAAAGACAAAACAGAAGAAAATTTTCCTCATACATATAAAATAAATAAGTACAGTGATAGGATGAAAAGTCCACAAAGTAAGAACAGTGTCCTGGATTTTATGGACAAATAAATTAGTAAGAGAAAACAAGGAGAGTAAAAGAGAAGATCTGATCTCTGAAAAATCAAAAATGAAAGCCTAACAAAAAATCCACAGTAAAAGGAGGAAATGTAAGCAGGAGGGAAAAAAAATGGAAGCTGGAGGAAAAGAAATGGTGATTGTGAAGTCTTTGAGAGAGAAAGAAAATGAAGAAAAGTCAAACTGTTGACATCAAGTCTGAGTTTAGGAATGCCATCACCTTGAAGTCCAGTGTTTCTTTTATAGAGAAAGTTAGGCCACTATCACCTGCTTCATTTTAAATGTACTGGTGACTCTGTGCTTTTTGAGAATACAGTGACATGGCTAATTTCTACTGATTCAATATTTAGCAGCCACCCATACCTGTAGTTCACACTTACGGTAAATATTCTTGAGTATTTCACTTTTCATTGTTCACCCCTTTTGTAAACCAAAAACATACGTCCAATTTACACGGATGCGTACTACATGCCCGACATCCAAAATCAAAATCTTTTGAACTGAAGAATATCTGTAGATATAGCATTATTCAAAAGACCTTTGCATGAGCTTTTCCTTATGGCTTGCTATTCTGAGATCCCACATTCACATCAGCTGGAAGCATGAGCAGAATCCACCACAAAAGTAAGCAATTTCTAATATCTAAAGAAAGAAGAAAAGTAATGGTAACAAGAAACGTTAAGTATGAACCTAGCCAAAATGGTTTTAAGTGGAGAATGCAAATTTGTATGAAAACCACACACTCAAAAGTCATCCTTAGATCAGAAAGACAAACTGAAAGAGACACTGCTGAAGTGTACAGTGGAAGCACTGGGATCTACAGTTCAATCTAAGGTCCTGGACAGTAAATGGTCAGTAAAGTAAGGGTTACAGAGGATTGCTTTTTGCTCCAGCTGCAGTAACAGTAGTAATCAGAGTAATGTTTACAGATTCTTTCATATTTTTAAAAGGATATGGGAAAAATAGAAAGAGGTGAAGGAAGAGTAATAAAACCTGAAGGCCGAGAAGAGATCTCAAATCTTTTTCAGCTGACTTGACGTAGCAGTGATCACGGGAAAGCAACCACCATTTATAGGTGCCAGCAGAAAATAATAGCCAGATACCCGGATAAATTTAAATCATGCAAAAGGCAAAATTTTGACAGTTTGTTTTAGCAATTAATCACTCTTTCTATAATGGATTAAAAAATAAAATAAATATTTCCTGCTTCAAAGACAAAATACAAAGGACTAGTAAAACAAAATATAAACAACGTGTATTTTAACTACATGGTCAGTGGTGCATTTTGATTTTTTAAACACTATGACTCTCCACTTAAGGACGGAGGTAATTAGTCACATCTTTAAGGAAAAACATTTTGAATCACATCAAGACAATGTCAGCCTTCCTACAAGCAAGAAGATAGCCACTAAATATTTCTTAGAAACTTAAGGTGAAATTTTCTTCCGAGTGAAGAAGACCATGACAAAACTCCCACCTAATTTAATGGCACTAAGATGGTAGACCCAGTTCTGGTGCTGCTGGTGCAGAGTTATGTTCCAACTAGAAAAAGCTGCCGAACCCTGCAGCACCATCCTAGCCAGGCCAGGTTCATGGTTGCCAACCATCACAGCAGGCCTGACTGTGCCTCCATTGTGGTCCCAACACCCTGCCAGCCCTGTGCAGTAGGGATGAGCATTATGACTACATTCAGTGGGAGTCATGTCAGAGGCGATGGGAGTCTCGCCCATCTCCATGCCAGCAAAGGAAGCACCTTAATTTGTTGGTGGTGACATGGTAATACAAACTTTAAATAATGATCTCAGGACTTACCAGCAGTTAATGAAGCGATACAAATGATCCCACTGCAAAACTGAACGGCAGGTGGACACCTGAAAGAAACACAGCTCATCAAACAAGGATAATGGATTCATGCAATAAATCAGCCTCTGAATTTCACTTGATTTTTTTAAATTAGCTCAATTTCAAAGAAACACAGTGATATAAAGTATACTACAAAATACGCTGATAAAAAATATATATTTCTTTCTCTCAAGGCTTGATGACCTTCAGCAAGTTAACAGGTTTAGGGGAATTGTCCTGTCAACAGGCAATATTGTGACCTGATACCATAGCACAGCCTGCTTGGCTGCTCTTCCACTTGGCTTGGCCAGCCCCACTCCCAACCTTGCTGCCCCACAGCTGCAGCAAGGTAGGCAGTAGTAGGCTGCAGGCCAGAACTATGTCACTGCCCTGCTGCCTGCTATCTTGCAGACTCCACCATCTTTTATCATGCTACAGACTGGGGCAATCTCTTCCTGGCTGTACATTCAGTCACGTGCTGAGCTATGTATGCAAATAAAGTCAAGATTTAATTATTTTTTTGTGACATGAAGATACATCAGGACACAAAGGTTCATATTAATAATGCTAAATAGACAGCTGGTTAACCATATCTCTGCTTATTAATAATGAACTTCTAGGAGCTAGCACAAGCTAGAAGAAGGACAAAGACTGACAGAGAAACCTGATGGGACAGGAGCCCTGCAGGTCACCTAGTTCAACCTCTTACTCAGCAGCAGTCCTTGTTGTGCTCAGTATCCTAGCAGGTAGCTCAGGACCTGGACCAGGTACCCCCGAAGTCCCTGGGCTCTCCTCATGAGCTTTCCCTCTGCTTGACCACCATCATGATGGATTTTTTTGACTTCTGTCAAATCGCAATTCCTTTTGCTGCAGTCTGTGACCTTCTCTTTGCAAGCTTTCATCAAGCACCTCAGCAAAGACTCCACCTCCATCTTCCCTACAATCCTTGTGCCAACAGCATGTAGAAGACTCCCCAGCTAATGATCCTTTGCCATTTGTCAGAACTGCTCTTACTCAAGGGGGCTAAAACTGAACACAGCACTGCAATGCCAAGTAGCGAACACACAGAAATGTGACTACAGAAAATAGAGGAAAATGGGAATTTAGAAGTACTAAGAATAATTTTAAAATAATTCACTTAACTAAGTTCTAAGTTAATATAATCTGACTATTTTATAAATAAACTTGCAGCAGATGTATTTCTTAGACTGCATTCTAGCACCCAAAAATTTGTCTTTGAGCCTGAATTATCTGGAAGTTTATCCATTTTGGTTGAGTTGCTCAGGAAATGAAGTAGTAAGGCACTGACATTTCTGAGAGTTTCCTGAGTCTTGGTGTCTGAGCCAAAAAATGACCACAGGAAACCAAGGAAGCACTGGTATAGTAGTAACACTTTCTTCATTGCATAGTTCATATCTTAATGTTTTGAGGTAAATTCTTAAGATTTAGCAGTAGCAAATTTTTAAATATCAATCCACTGTGAGATCACACGGTACGGTAACTGCACTGATTTTCTGTGGAGGTATTGACTGCCTTCTGATTCCCATTTGTTCTTTGTGAAGTTCCATCATTGTTCCAATGGAGAAGATAATAATCATATGTGTTTGTATTTCTTTCACAACTTTTAATTTTCATCTTAACTTTTTAAATATTTTTATTTAACTTTTTAAATAAATATTAAATAAACCCCTTGTTTAGAAGATGTAGTTAAGGAGTTTTTATACAGCTGGATTGCCCACAACCACCTAACCACCTTATCTACTTCCCCACTTCTACATCCTTTTATTTATGAGGTGGGAATTTGATCAAAACTTGGTATCTTGTTTTTCTTTGCAAGTATTACAGCAATCTCGTTTCCTAAAACACCTGTTGCTTCTTCTTGTGTTGTAATCTAGAATATCAATTGTCAAACCTTAGTCTAGCCAAATCATTACCCAAACAATTTTTTTTTTTTTTTTTTTTTTGAGGGAAACAACAGTTTTTGAGGGGAAGTTGTGCTACCTCTGGTTGCTGTTTGTGTTTTTAAGGTGTAGTAGAAGAGTCATTTTCACTATGCAGTACAAAAGTACTGTCAATTCAGAATAAACTCAGTTCACAACTCAGAGACCGGGAGGAACAGAAACAAGGTGGAAGTCTGCAGTGCAAACTGCAATGTTATATCTGTGGTTATTATTGCTTCTGTTGTTATTTGAAACTCTGTGATTTTAAGGAATTGAAGGATCTGATTATATTAATGAACTACAAAATAAGCTCTTCAGATTATCTAGTATAGATGATAGAAATCTCTAAATGAGATATTTGTTTAGGCATGGTCAGTGAAGAGTATTTCTAGGGCACAGCAGATTTCATGCAGTCAGAATCACTAAAAATAGATCAGATTAATCATACTGTAGTGTGTCTCTTTGATTATAAAAGGGGCCTGTGGTGACTAGCTCAGAGGTGCTTAAAACTAGGTAATATGAATGTCATCCAAAATGGCCGAGATACCAATCTGATGTGTCCATTAACCAGATTTATTTCATTTTGAAATGTACTAAGTTAGATCTAAAAAATATAAATAGAGAGAAAATTATTACAATTTCCATGTAAGGAACTGCAACAACTTGGCTAGGAAAGCTGCCCAGTATTCAAAGTGCCCAGGTGTAGGAAGCATGCACTTACCTGGAACAAACATAGAGGAAGGCTATTAAAATGAGTAAGTAGTGGGAAGGGAGAGATTATTGTGAGAGAACTAAAAGCTTAATTTCAATAAAATAGAGCCAGTAGAAAATGTATACTGCAGGGTGGATAAGAGCATTACAAGCACAAGGGAAGGAGAAAAATTGTTCAGTCTGAAGAACAGAGATGGGACAAGAATAAACAGCAGAAAATCAGACTGAAAGTTAGATTTCCAGCTATCAAGGCATTAGTGTTTGGAGGAGCTTTCCAATAGGGAGGTTGGGCTTGTTTTTCCACACATATCTAATTGTTTTCAAGATGAAAAAATGATACATTTATGAAAGAGAATGTGAAATACCACTGCCTTTAGGACAGGAGACTGTGCTTCATATGCCACCACTTTGATCCTAGAAGGGATTCTGTATGCATGGCTGCACTTATTGAAATGACAGTAATTATATTGTAGATATGCCTACACTATCAATGTGAATATGTTGAGGTGCTTCTTTAAACTTGCAATTCATACTAATAGAGCTTTCAGAATCAAAAAGATTCCCTATCTAAACATCCTACATATTTGCTGGAAAAAAAAAACATTATGTTTCTTGAGAAACATATTAAGGAAGAGAAGGTACTATATGCAATTTCTTAATAACAAACAGAACAGGGAATTTTTTATTACATAAACTAAACTTCTTCTGCCAGAATGGTGCTTCTGCTACACGTGTTTTCCCTTAATATTGTATTTATTATCCTAGAAATGTAGTTGTAGATTAATACTTTTCCTAATAAATTCTAGCAAACATAACTTTTTGTTCACTATACAGATGTTTGTACAAATAAGAAAATCATATTTTGTGTTTGTGTATAAGAAAGAATACATTCAAGCTACAAAAAAAGGAAAGCCATAAACAGATACTGAAGGGTGCAGGCAGGGATGTCCCCTCTAACATTGTTAATCCAAAAACAGTGTATGCCAAGAGAGTACAAGGGAAATGGACCACGGAAAGCTGAGAGGACCACACAGTCTCCCTAAGTTGCATGTCCTATTTCCACTGTCATGAAGACACACGAGGATAGATGGGCCATTAGTCCAACCAACAAGAGCATCTCTTGAATTATCTTATTCCATAAGCAAAAGACAGATGGATTGTAATCTCACTTTGAGAAAACTCAGATAATATTATAGGGAAAAAGACCATTGTTTAATCTTCTTGTTTAAATACTGTGCCCTAAAAATGAGACCATCTAGTAAGAAAGAACAAGTGAAGGAATACTGTTAAAATTGTCTCAGAACACTGATTTAGACACAAAATCCCTGGTGCTTCTCAGAAATATGTAAGACTTTCTTGAAGATCTAATTCTGGATTATTATTTTTTTTAATGTCAAACTATCAGTCATCATGTCCCCCATAAAGCAAAAATTATCAGATTTTCCATTTCTTTAGGAAAACTATTTTCTTTGTCCAGAACTCTCATAAACAGGTCCTTGACAGTGGCATTTGTTAAGCACATATGCTGACCTTTTCAAAGTTACTCTTTTTTTGTATGACTGTTCTCGTTTTTCATTCTGATACATATTCTTTCACATATTGCTAACTACAAACTTTGCATGCTTGTCCTACTTCGCAAGGTTCTTTATTCACAAACATACAAGTATTACAAGACTTCTTTAGAGTTCTTTCATGTCTGTAATGTAAATCCTCCAGAGCTCTTCAACAGATACAAACATGGGAAATTTTCAGCCCAAGCACCTAAACAGGATGTAATAATTCTATCAAAGGCACACATATATATAATATTTATTCTGAGAACTACCTCTTCTATGAATATCTCTTCAGAAGAAATCAAATAAGAAAAAAATAGTCATTTCACAGACAATATGATGTTTTAAAAGCAGGTCCAACATTAACTTAGATACACTCTTGTCTCTTGCAAGTCCTGTTCTGTATTTCATAAAGTCATTATGTAGCATACCAAGAGGATAGTGAGTAGAAAGCATGTCCTGCATAAGAAGTATCTCTGTGATGCCCATCTGAAAACATCGGAAAAGTAAAAGATAGCCAGAACCTTTTTTTTTTCTTCTCCAGAAATGCTTGTTTTCTGCATTAGTATGATGCATCTTCTGACTGTTTGGCATGAACATCTCTCAGCAGGAAATACTTTTGCCATGGGATCATATCACAAAGCCTGTGGTCTTAAATTAGCCAGGGTCTACACAAGAATGTAACTTATTGCTGCGGTTCTACATCTCTCTGTTAAAAAGCTACAAAAAATACCAGGTTACTTCAGATTAACATTATTTCAGTAATGCTACATCTTCTTTTTCTATAAGCAGAACATAAGCGTTCCAGGAATGTCTGCTTATCAATATCAGACTTGAGAAATGACAGTACTGAAATGAACACACATTTTAGATATTTCTGGAATCAGGCTAACTTCCATTTCAAGGACAAAACATCCTTGAACCATGCCAGTTAGTGAGAAAATATGTCTTTCTGGTCATTTGATTCAGAGTTAATCCTGCATCTGTTATTCATATTCAGAGCATTTAGAAGGAGACTCAAACAGGGAGCAAGGACTCCATCAGACTTTCTGAAGCTTTTTGTGATGGTCGTTATAGACCAAGAAGAATTTCAAGAGCCAGAGAGACTTAATTTTTTTTTTTTTTGTATATCTAAGTTAGTTAAATTAATCATTTCAAGTTTATAATAAGGCACATTCACATACAGTATCATGTTATTGGCTTAACTTATCTATCAGGTACCTTCATTTTGAGAGAAAAAGCCTGGAGATTTTCACCTACAACTAAAATTCAGTCAACACAATTTTAGGCTTTGATGGTTTTTTGCTAAATGAGGTTCCTCAAGGCCTTGTTCTTAGCAGCTCCCCAGACAGGGATGAATTCTCTGTTACTAAGGAAATGTAGAAAAGGATGATCATATAGGGGCAAACCAAGGGGCTTTTGGTGATGATTCAATCTGGCATCATTTCAGAAACCTTGAAATAAAAAAGGTATCTTTGCGTTCATTTCAGCTAACTATAATTCCTCTTGTATCACCAAACAAACCATAACACATGCTCTCCTATGATTGCTTTTTTTTACTGCCTTTATCCAGTTGATTCTTAGGATGTGCAATATGACAAAAACCTGACCTTGTAATGATGACTTCAAGGTATGTTGCATATCATCATGCAACAAGGCTTGTGAAGAGCTTGGAGAATATGCCCTATGAGGAGAGACTGAAGGAACTGAGGCTGTTTAGTCTGGGTAAGAGGACGCTGAGGGGAGACTTTATTGCTCTATTCAAATACCTGAAAGGTGCTTACAGTGAGAGCGGGGTTGGTCTCTTTTCACTGGTGACAGGTGACACGATGAGGGGAAATGGCCTTAAGTTGTGTGAGGGGAAGTTTAGGTTGGATATCAGGAAACACTTCTTTACAGAAAGGGTTGTTAAGCACTGGAATAGGCTCCCCAGGGAGGTGGTTGAGTCACCACCCCTGGATATGTTTAAAAACCATTTGGATGTGGTGCTCAGGGACATGATTTAGCGGGGGGTTGTTAGTTAGGGTAGTATGGTTAGGTTGCGGTTGGACTTGATGATCTTTAAGGTCTTTTCCAACCTGAGCAATTCTATGATTCTTTGATTCCTAGAGACTATACCAAACTAGAGTATCCTTCTCTTCATTCAAAAAGAAGAGCATGGTCCTTTTGGAGTGTTTATGGTTTTGGGTTTTTGTTTGTTTGTTTGTTTGTTTGTTTTCCTGAAAGAGGCTTACCAGGATAACTCCAAATGAAATAAATGAGCCTGTTATAAAGACTTTTCCTCAATTGCCTAAGTTTTCATAGGCCAGATTTCCACATTGGTTCAGCTATGTTCACAGATTTCCATAATTTTTTTCTATTTCTTCAGGGGAGGAAAAACAGTTGGAAGACAAGGAAAATAAACCATTCTGGTAGGATTGGTAGCTCTCTTAATTTAAGTGAGTTATTCAGACTAAAATTCCTCTCAAATAAACTGATGACACAGTCAACCTAGTCTACAACATTCTGTGCTAAGTCTTTGTCCACCTCTCTTGTGAAAACAAAGGAACTAGTTCTGCAGACAACAGGGCCACAGATTGCACTGAATGCGAAGGAAACTGTATCTGATAATCTTTGCTATACATAACACAACCATTCCCAACATTCAGGAGACATTTCTGATATAAAAAAAAAAAAAACACAAAAATCACTTCTTTTTCTTTTTTATCAGAACCAGTGGTGGATTCTCTTTGTTTAGACAAGCTGAATTGGCTTGTATGTCACAACAGAGTTTAGAAGATAGTGTTGCTTCTTGCGACCCTTACATGCCTTGGTATTCAAGGGGCTAAATGAATGCTCAAATGAGAAAAGTAAACAGAAGTATCAGTGTAATAACCATTGCCAACTTTAACAAAGTAAAATACCTCCAACTGGCAGCCTGAGCTTTATCTAGCTGCAAAGCTGACACGTCACTCAAGCAACAGCCCAGTAGAGTATGGCTTTTTAGAACTTCAGGGACAAAAACAGAAAGTAGGCCATGACTGTACATACTTTTAAGCAACACATCAACACATGGTAAAACCCATCCTACAACAACATAAATAAACTAACAGGTTTCACAATCACATTTGCACTGCTAATAGAGGTGCACCTTCTATCATATGTGTCTATTTTTCTCCTGTATGCCTTTCATTGCAATGCTCTACCCTCAGCTCCTTACAGGAGAAGACTAATTATTTCAAGAGATGATCATGAATATAATTAAGATCAGATCCTCCCCTTGGTACATTGTGCAGACTGCTGTGAATCTTGAGATGACTTTCTTATCAATTACATTAAAATGAACAACAGACGAACAAGAGGGAGACCTTTTATTTAAAAAAATATTCCTTCCAGGAGCAAATCTCTCTCTCCCTCTCCTTTTTTTTTTTTTTTTTTAATAAAACTCATCTTGCTATTAGCATGAGAATAAGTGATTGCTGCCACTGCATTGCTGAATTTCAGACACTATTTGGATACCAAATGCAACAACAATGAATTCAGTACTGTTAATGCTGTCCACATAAGATGGATCTTTTAATTTATTGTTGGAGGTAACAGACAAAAATTAAGAGAATCTCACAGTCTAAACAGAGCCTAAGGCACAGCACTTTTGTACGTTGTATGAATTTCTAACTGAAGAAATTATATGAGCATGTTTGTCATCATTAACGTGCATCCATAGTTCAGCAAGAATACCACAATGTCATATTACGTGTAACAGCTTACACAAAAGACCAGCAAATAGATTTTTTTCTAAAGCTAATGGGACCAGTTAATGGACCTCCTGTAGAAAAGATACAATTTGCAATCATGTCAAAGATGATCTGAAAACTGAATTAATATGCAGGATATAAATTATCCAGAATGTATCCAATGAATCCAGATCATGATCATTTTAAGATAATGGGTTTCCTACTCTTGCTATTAATATTTAATTGCTTATTTGGCATGTTGATATTATCTGACGCATTTTTTTGTTTCTTTCTCAGATAATTTTGGCTCGCAAGTCAGTGAGGTAGCCCAAGTACTTTTTTTTTTCCAAAGAAGCCCGTCAGTATTCTGAGACAAATTACAGTCGGTTCATACATACACTTTCATTTCTGATATGCTGTCCCCAGTCTCAAGTTAAATCAAGCCATCCTATAGTTCTGCGCAACTTTAGAATACACCCTGAAACTACTCCGCTTGGTATGCTCATAAATATTAATTACTTTTATGGAATAGCAGTACAAATTCTAGCAAGTACAACAGAAAACTACAGTTATTAAACAGCAGCAAAAATACTTATGGAAATGAAGGGAATAATTGTTAGCGTTCGTGAAACTTCAGACTCTGTTCAGTGGTGCTCCAGATATCTTCCTCTCCTTTTCAATTTTAGCAAGAATAAGTAGAATAAAATTAATCATGCTCTGGTAATAAGAACACAAATGCTGGAGTTGGTAACAGAACAGAACATACAGTACGCAGCAGAAGCTGCTGGCCATAAAACAAATATTTTATGAGTAAAATTCCAATAATAATAGTGTCATCAAAGTTCCTAGACTACCACATAGACTTAAAATTTCACAGAAGACATTTAGTAAATACAATTAGTAAAATAAGCAGACCAGCTGAAGCAAACGCACTATGCACTTAAAATTTTCAAGAGGAAATATAATACGCTGCAGCTGAAGGAGTAGCAAAGCAAAAAGAAATAAAGTGCAAACACAACAATTCTCAAAGGTTAATGGTTACACCACTGCCTGACATCCACTGATGACATTCTCACCACCTATAACCTGCAGATAATCTTTTTTTCTCCCTGAAAAAGGTATGACTATTAATGTATTGACTCTTGTGTGGACTTTTTATTGTCTTGACTAAGAGTGCAAATATTAAAAATTATCACTGTAGACACAAAAAATGAATAAACAAACAAACAAATACATAAAACTGGCAGAAGATTAGAACAAAAAAAAAAGTTACTGCAGACAAAAAGAAAATCATTACTTTCATGCTCTGTCAAACTTATAATAACATGCACTTAGGACAAAAAGCAAAATCTTATTTTAAATTACATTTGCTAAATCTACGTTAACAAAAGGATTTGTGGCCCTGTCACGAAAAAACATTGACCCTTGACCTTCTTTGGTTTAGAGAAGGAGAACAGCCAGAATCTTGTGTATCAAACTAATGTTTGTTTTGCATAAACGTTCTCTCCATTCTTTTGGTTTGCTGCAGAAGCAAAATGGACAAACAAAACAGCATAAAACCAAACCAACTAAAAAACAAAACAAAACAAAAAAAACAACGAAGAAGAAAATGCCCCATACGAAAGGCTGTCGACTCGGAAACAGTGCAAGCCTGCTTCTAAACAGTCATGTGACTTTTTTTTTTTTTTTTGCTAACAGCCATGTGCTCGCGTATCATTTTACTCTGAAATAACTCTGCGGATTTCAGCTCAACCTGCCTTTGCTTATAATGCATGACATAGCCTGTGAGGGAGCCTGAGAACCGTCCCTCTTCAAAAGCAAGGTTCCCATGCTTGGCCTGTAACCATGGAAGCAGATGCCTTTTTTGCTTACCCCTGCTTACCTCTTTGCAGCCACGAGCTGCTCCCTATTGTTAAAAGGGGTACGCCTTGATTTTTCTTCGTCGTGACCGAACTTGCCTCTTCTTCAAAGGGCACGATGCTGCAGGTCATTGGTCTAGACTGTTTGCACGGTCCAGAGAACAGCCTTGATGTAACCCTTGCTCCGTCTGTGCCACACCACCAGCCGCGCGACTGCAGACTGTAGGGGGACATCGGAGATCTGTATTTGAAAAGAAGTCCGTCCGATTTTGCCATTGTGCCTTTTCAGTCATCGATCGAATGAATATCGAACCTTCTGTCGTTGCATGTGTGAAATAGATAGCTTAGCAAGCACTTTTGTGCCCAGACCTGTGCAGTGGGCCAAACTCTTCTTTATTCACATATATATATTTTTTTTTCAATATAGTAATTTCTTAGGTACTTTAAATACCAGCATCCTAACGTTGGTCCAGCCTCACAATAGAGTTTTATTTTTTATTTTTTTATTTTTTGCTGTAATCTGCTCGATGGAGCCGCTACTGATTTGGGGTTTTATTTTTTTTTAAAGTTCTTTCTCTTTTACCCATTCCCAGTTGAACATCAGCTCCCCTAGAAGTGCAAAGGAGGATAGTTTTGCCCCAGAATTGTGAGAGTTTTCAAAGCAAAATACTGATTGGAGGTTTGAGGCTTTAAAAATAACAGAGGGAAAGAAAAAAAAAAGGAGGGGAACTTGGAAAGCTTCCAATGTATATCCAATAAGTAAGAAATCCAGAAGATACGGTAAATTTTAAAAAGATTGCAAATAAAATAGATAGCTGTAAGAAAAGACAGGCATTATAATAGATAAATGACCTGGAAATAGTGGCTTAAAGCCTAAAAGAAGCACATCTTCTTTCTTCCCTAGATATACTAATATACTGGATGTACTCCATATATTGCTATACTAAGACAAGTAATTTGGAAAATTAAGATCTGATAGTATGAGAACTCTAAAACACTTCTCACTCGTCTGTACTATTGTGCAAATATTTTAAGCAGTCACATGCCAGCTCACTTTCTTTTTTTATTTTAAAAGGCGTATTTAATTTTAAAAAATCATATTGATAGATGTCCAAAACCCAACAAGAAATTCTGAAAATCTTGCTAAGTCGGTGAGAAAATGCAACTGAAGTGCTCAGCCAAAGAGTTCAACAGGACTCCAGGAACTGCGGGGTGGGGGGAGATGCTCTAATACCTTAGAACAGAAGAGCCAGAAATGTATGGAAAATGATACATTCTTGAAATCAATCGGTAAGCAAGTTTTTCCTCTTCTTTTAATAGAATGGCAAACTCTCTGACCGCTGCCTGTCAAAAAACAATAAGCCAGTGACAGCCATCAGCACCTACTCATTGTAAAATATGCCTGCCTCTACTCTGTTCTAATAAAATGCGGATCGCATCAAAAAGGGAATATTCTTCAGGGTGTTGCTTACCCAGTGTTGTCTGTATATGACATCAGTATATATATTTTTGAGATACTACTATCTTGTACTTCAAGGCATACCTATTTTCTCTAATTGCCGGAGGCTAAGGGGAGGTGCACTAAAGAATAAAGAAGGTTATTGTGACAGATGAAACATAATTCACAATGAGTACTCTTTTCATCCAGCCTTAAGTAGCAGAGGATTACTCCGAGCTGAATTTTAGGGGAGTATGTATGATCTGATTTAATAATACGAGGACAGGCCACAAGCTGGAAGGCAATATAAACCAATTATGCTTTTGCTGAATGTTTGGGGGGTTTTGTTGTTGTTGTTTTTTTCCCCTCCTCTTTTCTGGAAGGTGAAGAAATGTTAACGTGAAGAGTGTCTGAAGAAACACAAGGAAAAGTAAGAAGTGCCAGGAAATAAAAGTTGGGATTTTCTGGAATGGATATTGATAAATGATTATTCTATATTTCTGCTTCATGACACTTAAATGAAGTAAGACCATGCAATTTCTTCAGTAAACATGCGCTGTGAAAGTAGGTAAACTAATTTTGATACACTTACTGAACTTGTATTGCTTTTGAGAAATTCATACACAAGTCTTCTAAAAATGCTGTACAATATCAAGTTTAGATGTAGATAAGTGTGACAGTGAAATAACTTTCTGCTAAATGTGTACATTGCTTTTCTGATTCATTGCTTTAATATTTAAACAGTAAAGAGGTAAACTTGCTTGTGTATTTTGTATGTTTGCTTCCTTAAAGTGTGAAAGGGAAAGATTTACTTAGCATAAATTACTGTGTTAGATTCTAAAATGAATTTTCTTTAAACTGTTTCAGCTTTCATGTAATAATTTTTGTTTATTTTTTCTTTTTGTGTTTGTGATTTAAAATTGCATTCAGAATGTCTGGACATACGTAGGTAGATAAAGTGCAGAAACTGCTAAGGCACTTGGCAAAAGGACTAAACTATATCTTGTTTTGTCTAAAGATATGTTAATTTAGATAAATTATTAAGCAAAAACAACATTAAAAATCCATTTTAATAGAAGTGTTAATAAAGTCGTCATTGATCTCAAATAATGCTTCTACACATTCTGTATAATTTTGTATGCAAAATAAAATCATTTTTAGATAGATTCTGCATGTCTTTCTCAAGTATTTCATTTTGTCTGTTAAAAAAATCACAGAAAACAAAACAAACCCAAAGCAATGTTTTCATATATTCTTACTTTTTAATTGCACAAAATTTGTTTAGCAGTCAGAGCTAATAAAACTATGCTGTTAACTGAAAATAAATTATTGCTGGAGTTAGCTCATACCTTTCTGATTTGGGGCTGAAATATAAATAAGGATTAATTGGAACAGACTCCCTGTTACTCAGGTGCTGCTTTATATCAAGCCAGCTAAGTTAGTGCAAGATCTCCACATCATTCTTACATAAATAAGTAGCAAGAAATTTGCATTAAAACATGCATGTAAAATAACTGTGTGTTATGTTTTCTAAATCAATGAAGAACAGAAAAAAGAAAGCTTGTTTTTCAATGGCTGTGTTATTGAACTATTCTCTCATATACTCTCTCTTATATAATTCCACGCCACTCTTAAAAGTAAGCATAAAACCAATGCATTTCATAAACCCTACAAGTAATTAGTTAGATTTTGGCAAATAAACAGCATGAACTAAGTACATCTCTGTACCATACTCCTAAAGAACAAAAACAGACTGAAAACTTATCAAAATACAATAAGAAAACTGCTAGATCGAAAGCATACATTTTAATATTTTAGTTCGCAAAGCGAGCAGCAGCCAAAAGACCATTCTAACAACCTGACAAATAGCAACAAACAACAGCTCTCGAGTCAAAATATTTATTAGGGTGTCATGTCGATGTACAGGCTAGCATATGTGCTAAGGAGAATTTATTCTATTATCTTCAGCTGAATGAAGCAGTAACAATGGACATAAAGATTTATAAATATGTAAAGAACTGAGAACGTTTCTTTCAAATCATACAACCATTTAATTTCCACTGATCATTTAAAAGTACATCAAAAAGATCAAAATACAAGTTATTTAAATTCCTGTGACGATTTTTATCCAAATGTTATTGTCCCCGTGTCACACTGGCACTTACTATCCTTCGTAAAGTTTCCTTGTCAGAAATATATACTTAACCTTGTTTAAGGAGCCGAGTAGTTTCTTTGCTACACTGAATGACATTAATTTAAGCAATATGCCTTCTTCCAACAAACTTCCGAACAATGTATGGTTTAGGGGTATTGATAGTGGAAGACTGGTTTGAAGTAGGTGTTGTTATTGGCATTACGGCACATAAAACTTTCAGCAAAATTGCAGGGGAAGGTTTTCTTAGCAAAAGAAGGAAAAAAGAGTGTCTCTGAATTTGCCTGCATGCAACAACAACAACAATAAAAATCCACATCTGAAGACTAACAAACATTGTTTTAATGCTGAATCAAATTATGGGCATTTGTATCTTTCACAAATCGAAAAATATTAGGACATGTTATTTTAACTCTTCTGTAAAACACTTCAGATCTGCTGATTTTAAATGTTTTCTATAAAACATAACTACGGCTGGCTGGATGTATATCAAGTGCACTCCATCATTTTTAATTGCCAGTGTTAATGTTTTGTTTTTAAAGAGCAGAAAGAAGAAAGCTCTTCCCTTCCCCTGAAAATAGCTTTGATTTTAAGCAAATCTCGATGTGCAGGTGGAGTTGTCTCAGTTCATACCCTATCAAGCTTTAAAAACCAGTGAATGAAATTATGATTTGTAATATTTAGGGAGCTACAAAGAATACAGCAGCTCATGAGACAGCACTGGGAATGTAAGAAACCACAGACTTTGATTCTATACGACAGGCTGGATAGGAGTCAAAGCTGCCACATGGGGTGTGAAAAAATGCCACCCCGGTGTGAACAAAGGGTTTAAAATGCAGTCAAGAAGCGTGCAAGCTCAATGTCTAAGCTTTTCCTGTGAATTGTACTGCCGCAACCTGCAGGATACCAAGTGGGCTGGGAAGAATAGCATGCCTTCGGAAGCTACAATGGGGTAGCAGTGGATGTCAGTGCGTTCAGGTCTCTATTGTTTTGGTTGTCGTGTTTATGCATCCTCGCAATGCGCTGCTTTACTCCAGTGAGAGAGTAAAGCACCAAGACCAAGGGTGTAAAATTCCCTGAGAAACTCGTGAGAGCAGCAACGTTGATCTTCCACACTGGATCATGAGTTTACAGCCAGATGTAAGAATTTACTCACTACATCATTCATTTTGCTGGGGCCAGAACCGTAGTCTCACCCACAAAAACAGCAGTCCAACAAAGGCTGCTCACAAACACTTTGATGGCCTTTTCTGAAATAATTGTTGCAATAATATAAACATTTGTTGGGGCTTATTCAAACAGAAAGAACGTTGTGACTTATTTCAATCTACAGCTTTCCTCCTTCTATCACAACGTAAATATATCGATCTGAACATTCAGTTCAAAAATACAGTCTTTTAGAAATAAACTACAAAAGTTTGCACTAGCAACACAAAAACGTATGGGTCATACGCTAGCACAGATCCTACATGAACAGTATTTATCAGTGAAGGTAGTGAAAGTCATAAGTATTCTACCTAGATAAGGAAGGAAGATGCTATGCATTTAAGGCACAAGCAAAGGAATAAGATGGAAGGCAACAAATCAATTTCTCCAAAAGATGTAAATAGCAAAAGTACCAGTTCCTCTAAGAGAAAATGTAATATGGTTATTAGAAAAAAATCGATTAAAATCAAAGGCCCACAAAACCCAATAAACAGTAAATTTACTAAGAATTAAAGAAACCTTCCGATTTGCTAGATTACATTTACATTTTTTATTAAGGATTAGGTCAAAAGCCACTGATTTTTAGTTTATGAATGCAGGTCAAGACAAGAACATTTTTCTATTTACTCTGTGTAACTCTGTATAGAAATCAATCTGTTACTTTCATTACAACCACACAATCAATTCCATTTAAAGTACAATGCAACAGCCAAGTCCAAGGACGATATGGATTGCTGAAAATCCTTCATACCGGCTACAGAATTTATTCAGTATGACTGAGATGGTTTTTCTTCTTATTAGTATGCAACAAGCTTTCACAAACAAACTTATCTGTTTTTAGTTCAAAGCACATAAAACAAAACAATAGAAAAGCATACTCTAATCTACCGCTACTAGCACTGATACGTAAGTATTACTCTTCAGTAAATAATACAAATGCTCTGATACAGAACAATTTTATGAACCGAAGTACCTAACTCACATAGTGCCATGACAATTTCTACAATTGTAATAAAACAGAACTACATGCTAGATAAACTGTACGACGTACATATATGCGGATATACATGATGAATGTAGATAACGTGTTTAAGCAGCCTTCCTTAAAGGGATATATTTTATCCACCTATAAATATGTCTGTAGATGTGTCCATCTCATTTTTCTGTTCCCTATAACGTTATTCCAAAAGTCATAAGGGACACAAAGCCAAAGCATTTAAAAACAGCCAAATATTATCAATTTGCCTCCCTGCACACCAGAGGTCTTCAGTCTGATGGCTCAGAGGTGTAACTTGGCCATTTTTATAAAGGTATTGAATGTTCGTAACTACTATTATAGTCCTATTTCAACACATCAAAATCAAATCACAATATCAGATGTTAAAGTTGTTCAATTCCAAACTGCACTTTTACTTATGGAAAAATTATACAGGTTTCTTTTGGAGCCTTTCTTTTATTTTTAGTTCCCAATTTATTTTTTTCATGCATCATGGTAAATGTAGCATTATAATATTACTTTTTACTTCTTTCTGCCTGAAGCATAAGTCTGCCAAATGAATACTGTAGTAAATTAACAGAATAGACTAGAAAATATTCTGTTTGGAGGTTTCCGCAGAATAAAGCTGCCTGCGGTTTTCAAGTAAAAAACCTATCCAGCATTTGTTCCATATTTGTTCTTCTATTGATCACTTTGTTCAACTCTGTATTCCCCCTCCCCAGCAGCATATCACAGAAAGTGAAAAATGAATCCTGGAGTGCTTCTCTAGTGCAAGCAGTCGGATGCCCGCTAGCGGAACTGAGGCTGCGCTCCGATGCCCCTGGTCTCCCCCTGGTCACCGCTCTCCTGAGGTGGCATCGACACAAAATCTCTGTGTGTTTCTTAGGGTTCCGTCTCCTTTTTCATCCAGTGTACATTTTTAAGTCAACCTTAAACTGTAGTGTCTACCGACTGGTAAAGCAATTAGCAGCATCCTCTCTTGGGTAACAAGATGGTATGCACACATGCACATACATATGTGTACAGGTCCGTGTGTGTTCTGCTTGTTAGTGCAGCTGAGTCTCAAACTGGGACTCTCATGCACCAGTTAAATTGCCAGACTTCACTGTATGCATCCAGTCAAGAGAAAATTGCACAGTGCCAGATTTCTTACTCACATGTAAATAGACAAAGGGGTTCCACAGCACTGACAGCAGAGAAACTGTTCTGACAGACTCGCATTTATCTCCACTGCAAACCTTAAATAAGCATACATAAACATCTTTTTCCTCTTGTTCAGCTGTGTTTACTTGCCACTGCTTCCCTCCCCTGGCTTCCACGAGCTCATTTTTCCCCACCTCCTGAACCTGTTTATTTTCTCTCCTGCCTGTCTGCCAGCAGCGGCACTAAAGGATCCCCCAAAAGCTGCAGCCCAGCCTCAGGGCAGCCCGAGTGTGTGAGTGGGGCATGTGAGCGATCTGGTTAAGACTATGTTGGCGGGCAGGGTGACTCAGCCTTTGGGGACATGAAGCTGGGCCTTCTGCAAGGACTACATTAAGTGTCAGGCATAATATCTGCAAGGGAGTTAGCAGGGACACTGTCGAGAGAAGAATACCCTCCACACTGAAAGCTGGGTGCTGCAGGGGTCACTTGCTTACGTGGAGCTGAGCTCCAAGCTGTCAGCAGCTCTGGCCTGGGGAGGCACAGCACCAATTTCACCAGCAACCCGATCCCACGGGCTATTTTGGGACTGCACCAGACCGATCTGCAAAGCGGGCCCTGGAGAGATGGCTCAAGACTGTTTGAAGTGTTGCAGAGCAGTTCTGTAATCAATCTCAGAGCCCACAGACAAGCGGTGCAAGGGAGCCATGCTCACCCCTGCATGAATTTTGGTTGAAGCAAGGAAGCCAAAACGTGCGATGCCAATACAGTTAAACCACTTACCAGAAAAGCCCACCTTTTAGAGGAAAAAGGGTACCTTTTCTCACAGGAGGAAAACATAATGCCTCTCTGTATATTTAGCAGTAAACAACTCCATATTTTCCTGGCTTTATAGTGTAAGTTAAGAAGCCTGGCTTTCCCTGGCATGCCAGATCAGACCTTCGGAACCAGCTCCTCCCTCAGCACCCAGGAGGACAAGGAGATATTTCCTATGGCAGTGCCTCTCGCTATCTCCCAAAGCCGGCTGATCTGCACCAGCCTCGCAGGCCAGTCAAGGTGACAAAGAGCAAGCAGACAAAAGGCAGAGAAACATGGCTGACAGAGAACAAAGGCCGACAGACAGGCTCCATGGCAGGAGCATCCCATCGAGCAGCTGCTGCACAGTGCTTGCCTGCGGATGAAGATCTGGCAGCGTGATACCAACTAACACCACAGTCTCTGTAGTCTTGGAGAGCCTGAAGCCCCCAGGAGCTTGAGTGCTACTTCCTTGCCCCTTGCCTGGCTCCTGGAAAAGACGCTTGGAACAATCGATTGGGAAAAGCACCAGAACAGTAATACAGCACAAGCCTGCTTCCTGCTAGAGTCCTTGCTGAGCATTTATATAGGGTTGTAAAGACAATTCCACTTTCATCATGTGGAAGTGCTGGAGGTCATCACTGGTACAAGGGGAAAAACTCCTGATTTCTCATCACAAAACGTTCAACTCACATTGTTTCACAAGAGCAGCACTGGTGCAAGAGCACACCACAACCTTTAACCATTCTGTGACTTGGAGTCCATGTGTAACATGAGAGCATTCTCTGCTTAGACAGAACTTTTCACTGCCTTCCTTAATTTGTAAATCGCCTTCTGTGGGTTTATTTTAGTACCTTGATTCTATTTGAACATAGCTTATTATGATTTAATTTCCTCCCTTCTTTTTTTTTTTTTAAACAGAGGATGGAAAAGAAAAATAAATCTCATATGCTCTCAGCATATAACAGTTCATATAATAGACTGAAATGGCTCCTTCTAATCACTTGGGGATTTTTAAGTGCATTTTATTGACATGATAAGCCATTATGAGTCCTTCAGACTTGTTATGGTTTATCATATCAAGGCTTATGGTTTTAAGTAATATTCCTAATAAGCATTCACAGCATCCACTCTAACAGCTTCTTTAATCTCAATTAAATACCATTAAAGATATATATGGTACCTATGTATAAGTGGCGCTAAAGCAGTATTTATATGCACTAGTAACAAAATAATGTCAGATTGGCTCAATTGGCTTCCATCTCATCCCATACCCAGGAGTCATATTACAAAACACAAATTCATATGCAAACGTAACACAATTCAGTGGAATTATGAAGAAGAAAAGCTTCTGGTGGTGGTATTTTTTAGCTAGGTCTACTTTCTTTCATTTTTTTTAAGTTAGTCATTAAAATTGGATCCTTTCTACCAACCCCCAGAAGCTGTCTTAACAGAACATAAAACCTTTTGATATATCCCAGCAAAACAGAGGTTATCCCTGGTGTCTAGGACAACGTTTTTTCTCAAAAAGAAATAAAACAGATTGACAAAGGTCACCAGGGATGGCAAAACTTTGAATTCACAGCACACAACTGTAGTGCCATTCCAAATGCACCTGTGTCTTCCCCAACCTGGACCACAGATTTATAGTCTGCCCCTTTGTACTTCATACTACTCTGTTCCCGTCTCGCTCTTCTTTCATCTTCACATTCTGGCCTCTCCACAGACATGAGTCTCCTGCCCTTGGAAGAAGAAAGTGGGAAGCAGCAAAAAGAGATTGTGCCTAGGCAGAGGAGAAGCAGACAAAATGAGTCAGGCTGCCAGACTGCCAAGACCTTCTTGGAACAAATGACGAGGAGACCTGCACTAAGAGCAGCAGAAGAGAGCTATTAGAAGGTTAAAACACACCCAGAACCTAAGTATTATGAATTTATGGCAATTGGAGCAACTCTGAAGTGAGAAAGGTGCTGCTGACAGGCTATTATAGAGGCAAAACTGGGGCAGAGGACAAAAGAAAGGTCTCTCAAAACATGGTATGAAAAAGGAGCAGGCACTGAAGTTGGCGTAGGTGCAGATTTTAAAACATCCAAATTTACAGTGGGTTGCCATTGGCCCATGTTACCATCTGGTGATCTCCAACAAAGACCAAGAACAAAAACAAGAGGGTACAAAAACATCCAGTGCAAGCCAAACCCAGAAGAAACTGGGGAGTGGCCCCCTTCACAGAGGTGGGATGGTACTGATCAGCATCCTGCCTCTTCAAGTAGAAGCACTTGGCACACTTGCCTCTAAGGAAGAAAAATATATATACATAAAAGATTAAGGGATGTTTTTCATTTAACTAGTTATACCACCAGCTGAAACAAAGATGTTCAAGTTGCAAAACTCAAGGATGTAAATCCAAATTGTGGTTATGGTCAGAAAGCAACCCAGTCCGCAAAATACTTCATGAAAAAGAGCTGCTAAAACTGAACTAAGTTTTTTGCTGTTGTCAGAGGTTAGCCCACTGCTGAGACAGCCTCCAGAGCGCTGCAGCACTTCTTCTATAATGGATTTTAAGTTTATGATGCACTCTCAAAATCATTTCAGTAAAACCGAAGACTATCAAATGATTTCATAATCAATTAACACTACAGCTTAATTCCCAGTCTGCTACATCCTTCAGTGCTGCTTTGCCACATAATTGATGTCTAATTTGCAATACCACACAAACGGGCCTTGTTTATTCTCATTCCATTATCAGTAACTAACTCATTATTCTAATGCACTCTGAGGTATTTTAAAAATAAATGTGAAAGCAAGTTCCATTCTATTCTACATCCATTAGTTATCCTTCTAGGTTAGAAGCCATTTTCAAATCATCACAGTATTTTCTCTTTAGTAACTACTTTGTAGTACAATATAGTCCTTATTTTAGGAAAGCTTATTGAGAACACAACAAAGAACACCTCTCCAGACAGCAAGACTGATAAATACTAGTCCTCAAAAAAGAAAGTGAATGATAATCATTTTATAACATTCTACTTTATTTTGATGGCTGGAGTCATCATAAAGAAGAACTTGAAGAAGCCACGAATTCTTCAGTAGGGGGAATTACCTGCTCTGCTCTCTACCCCATCCAACCCATGAAAAGTGTGCCTCCTTTATAAGGAGCCATTTCTGCTTAGCTGCAAAGTCATGGACACCCGAACACCACCACTGCCAAGATGTTAAAGCCCATTTTACTTTTGCATTTGATGAAAAGTCAGGTAATACATGTCAGTGGTTAACGGCTTAGATAAGCAGGTAACAACTGATCAAACAACTACAAATTCCTCCGCTGCTACCTACAGAAACAACTGGAGCCAGAATTATTGAAAATAATTTACTGCCCACTTAAAGTCAGAAAAGATATGCTCCTGAGTCTCTCAGAAGAGGGAACTGTAGAGCAATATCTGATTACATACTTCTACATCCACTCAGTCAACTCTAAGTCCAAACTGAAACCCACAAAGATAATGTCATTTGCTAGAATCCTGGGATGTTGACCTACTGTCTTCTCTATTCGTGTGCTATTATTATCCATGTTATACTCTATCTACTTTCTGGTATTATTTGATTTCATAAACATACATTCATGTTCTTTACTGTATACAGCCATTACAAAACTCCATGCAAGGAGAATTTTTGAGGAAATGAATTACTAAATTTATGTGATCAAATTCAGTAATAAGGTATTACATTCCCGGACCACAAATATTAAATGACATTAGATCATGACAATCTAGAAAATCCCTACTTGCACCCTTCTTTCTTTATTTACTTACTGGGAGTCAAGAACTGTTTCATACAAAAAATTAATCAAGAAAAGAGAAAGAATCTACAAAAGAAACAATACTTAAGGATCTCAAATTTAAATTTCCCTTCACTGGGCAGGGTGACAGAGCTCTGATATCCATGCTGCTCACAGCACCTGATGATACCTATATCTGCACTCTTATTCCAATATCAACCTTTCAGAAACAGCCATCAATTTTATTCCATCATTATATACAACTCCAAACTCCACTCTTCCCAAGGACTAGAATAAACAGTTTTTAAGACTGATTGCTACAGGTTGATCATTCTGTAGGAGATTTTTCATTCCACCATTTTACATCTGAATATAACTTGTTCAGAGTTATCCAGCTTGACAATACATTAAGTTGCTTGTTGTATGTTGCTTTATATTTTTAGCACAGCCAAACAGAAAAGTAGGAAAAGTAAAACATCGAGTTCTTTTTTTTTTTTTTCCTATGAAACTAGCAAGAACAACATTTCACTGTGGGATGCTGATACCACTCATGGAGACAAAATCTTCAAAATATAGCTTGACTTCGAAGCACGCAAGCAGATTAGGAAGTGTATACCAAAACACACTACAAATCAAAGAAACGTGCCAGTTTACGGATAAGCCACCTGGAAGGCAGTGACAGAAACCAGGCCAGAGTGGCATAACATTGAATTAAAAAATAAAAATAAAAAATCTCTCTCTAACCTCCTCCACAGAGAAGCTCACAGCCACTGGCTAAGCATCTCTTTCCTGACAGCAGCCAGGAAACAGCTGTAGTTTACTTCCAGCACTTATCTACAGCTCCTGCCCACAGACAATAAATACTCTTTAATTTCAACAGGACTTGTGAGGCTGGAGCTACCCTTTGACCAGCAGTATATTTTCTATCTTCCAAAATGTCAAATATACAGCAACATGCAGTCTGGCTGAACCATTCCTGCTCCTGTCTGTCTTATAATGGGCAAGTTATGCTGTTGGAAAAATGAAATGTAGTCCCATTAAGCAACACCCATTAAGGTGTTTGTGTCATAAAAGACAGAAACAAAACTTCATGACTATTTTGGACACTTCTCCATAATTATGTAATGCTATTCTTCTACTCAGAGTTAACTTGTGTCCCTATGGGCTTGATGTTACACAATATAAGAGAAGACAGCATGGCAAGGGAGATGATGTACACTTCACTCAAGAACATCATGCAATGTTCCGTTGAAAACACTTATGACTGGAAATAGACAATTAAAAGTTTTCTCATCTGGAAGAAAATTAAAAGAATATTTGGTCTTTCTCCAAAAGGGAAGGGATGCCTTCATCTCTTTGTCTCATCAAAGAACAAACAAGATGTTTTCTGGTCAGGGAAGGACAGAGCAAAGTTTTAATTTTTACTGTGCTTTTGTTTTTGTTAGTATTTGGGATACCTCTGCAAGTGATTTCAAAATATACAATCACCAGTCAGCTACTCTCCAGCTTAAAAATAATGTTTAAAGAATGGTCTTAGAAAACTGAAATTTTGAAGTTCTTTCTTTTGGGGAAGTATGAAGGAAAATTGATAATGAGAAGCCACTCATAAGCTGCTCGATCTGTAGACAGTTTCTGTATTACACAGGAAGACCTATGCTTCTCTTTTTTTTTTTTTTTTAATTCCAAATGCTAGAAGAGAGCTGCCAACACAAGAGAACACATCAGTCTGCCTTTTTAAATGAAAGAGATCTCTGCTGTAGAAGAAGTTTTCATAGTGGATGCCACCTTTAATCAAAATGGCACCATTCCACCATGTTTACAGATAAACCACAAGTAAGGAGGAGCCATTGCATAGCACAGGGACAAAACACTAATGTTTTCCAGCAGGGTACACCAGCAGCATGCTCCATTTTGAGGTCTCCAGCAGATAAAGTAGGACAATTAGCATCAGAAGCTCCTGTCCTGCAGAACTGGAAGTTACCTGTCTTTGTTCAAGGCCATTTGCTTATCAGAGAAACATCTGCAGGAGATCAGCAGGAGCAGGAAGCTACCAGTTTGCAGAACAGAGGCATCAGCACTTAGAGTCTCACCTCTCCTTGTTCACCAACCCTTGGAGCACACTGTAGAAATACATAACAGTCACTGAGTATCAGAAACCCTACATAAAAACTAAAACAAAAGTGTAATTCTGTGTCTATTACAATATCACTTGCTGGTGACAAGTGGCATCCCTCAGGGATCAGTAATGGAACCAGTGCTCTTTATCATTTCATCAGTGACATCGACAGTGGGATCAAGTGCATCCTCAGCAAATTTGCAGATGACATCAACCTGTGTGGTGCAGTTGACATACCCAAGGGACAGGATGCCATCCAGAGGGACCAAGACAGGCTGAACAGCGGGCCCAGGTGAAACTCATAAGGTTCAACAAATCCAAGCACAAATTCTTGCACCTGGCACAAGATAACCCATGCCATTAGTATGAGCTGGGAGATGAAAGGACTGAGTACAGCCCTGCTGAAAAGGTCCTGAGAGTACTGGGGGATGCCAGCTGGACATGAACCATCAAGGTGCCCTCATAGCCCAGAAAGCCAACTGTATCCTGGACTTCATCAAAAGAAGCATGGCCAGCAGGTCAAGAGAGGTGAACCAGCCCCTATACATGCTGGCAAGACCTCACTTGGAGTACTGCATTCAGATGTAGTCCAGATGGAGTCCTCAGTATAAGAGAGACATGGACGGGTTGGAATGTGTCCAGAGGAAGGCCACAAAAATGATTCAAGGGATGGGATACCTTTCCTGAGAGAGCTGGGGCTATTCAGCCTGGAAAAGAGAAAGCTCTGGGAGACTTGAGAGCAGCCTTTCACCATCTAAAGAAGGGGCTATAAGATAGAAAGGGACAGAGTCTTTAGCAGGATCTGTGGTGATAGTACAAAGGGAAATGGTTTCAAACTAAAAGAGGGGAGATTTACACTGGATATAAGGAAGAAATTTTATACAATAAGGGTGGGTGAAATGCTGGCGCAGGTTGCCCAGAGATGTAGATGCCCCATCCTTGGAGACATTCAAGGTCAGGCTGGATGGGGTTCTGAGCAACTTGATCTAGCTGTGGATGTCCATATTCATTGCAGGGAGATTGGACTAGATGACCTTTAAAGGTCCCTTCCAACTCAAACGATTTTATGATTCTACGATTCCCTTTTGCCACATGCTTGGAGTGGCATCTTACAGAACTGGTAAGTTGATCACTGCTATGTTTCCTAAAATAACAGTCCATGTCTGCAATGTTAACATGACTTCCTCCACAATTCCTGTCTATTTTTCAACTATCTGCCATTACAAGAATGACTTTTTTAAACTGAACAAGCAGAATCATACACAAAGTTCTGTTCAACTATTCCAATGCAGAAATAGATGATACAGGGGAGAGGAGGTCTTTATTTGTGTTACTGTAAGTTATCACAACAGTAATCTTGACTTTACTTCAGAAGACTTGGTAATCATCACTACCACATCTAATCATTATTGTGACTAAATTCGTAATAAGTTCTGCTCTTTTTTATTGATGCTTTCATAGATGAAACTCAGTTGACTCTTCTCTGGCATATATCTTTTTATATCAACCACATGACATTTGCTGACAACCAGAATTAGTAGATGAGTTAAATACCGAGCTTCAGATGGAAGGAAAATAAAAGCATCGATGATTCCTCTTCAGTTGGAAAAGTTGTCTATGAAAGACTGTCTATTTTCTCATTAAAGGAGAAGAACTTATAATACTGATCAAGGTTATGCTGCTAGTTTTAGTTTATTTAATAAAATTTAGTGAAGAAAAGCAATATTCCTCTTTTCAAAGCAGAGATTGAATAAATGTTCGCCATATTCTGGAACCAAACGTCTCCAAAATTCAAGCAGACCACTTGTCTATCTTTCACACTAAAAGAGCCCTTAATGACCAAATAGTGGGAAAATACTTTACACGCTGAAGTCATAGATGGTAATTTCACATGGGAAAAATGTGATTGTTTACTAATCCACCTGCAGTTAAATGTCAAGAAGAAGTAAAAGCTAGGAATTTGAGAAGCAAAAAAATAACGTCAAAAGAAAAAGTTATTAGTTTAATCAATACCTTTTTCTACACAAAAAAATCATTATTTTCAACCCTAATTTTGCTAAACAGTTCCTAGATAACTGGCAACTTCTTGCTGTAGTTGTTATCATCAAGAGTGTAACGAGTTCCGCTATTGAGGGACATTTTCTTATTACTTTTTAAAGGCAAGTTGTTAAAAGCTCGGAGTCATTGTTTGTCTTACATATTTAATACTGTTTCTCCATACGCACTTGAAAGGAGAAAAAATCCCTGCTCATAAATTAAACATTGAACCCTAAGTCTTCAGACCAGACCAGAATATGACAAGATTTAATATACTTTAGGGTTCTTTCCTCCTAGATTTGTATACATAATGTTGGTTATAATTTTGCAGATCCCTTTTAACTCTGTGGTGCTGTTAACAGAACTGCAGCTGCTCTTTATTTATTTTTATATTTCTTTTTTTCCCCCTGTTCATAATACACAGGCTGTCTGGCTCATTTTCAAGCTATTGAAATATTTCAGTTCTAAAAACAGTACAATAGGCCATAACCACTTATGTGCTTAGGAAACCCTTCCGTCCTCCCTCCTCTTCTCCACCTTCTGTGAATTACTAAAATGTAGAAACAAAACCCAAAATTCAAGTGGATATCCTAAACCAGCAAATTTGTAGCGTGCTGTCACAGTCGTTCTCTTCTAAGATTAAAATACTGCACAAACAACCTTCGGGTTAATTCTTCTGGCGCTATAAAATGTAGACATCTTAAAAGGGTGTACTCAAAGCTGTTTAACTAAATTTTTACAAACTTCAGGTCTGTTCAGCACAAGAATTAGCTGTGGGCGAGTTTTTTGAATCCTAAAAATGTGTAGTTAAATGGACAAGAAAGAAAGTCAGGAGGATTGCACAGAGACAAAATAGAAAACAAACACCTATGGTGGAAAAGTCTTTTGATTTGTCACTGCTGGTCCTGTTGTCAGCAGGACATGGTATAGTCTACCACAGTTATTTCTATTTCCTTGTCACCTACAAAAGAACATATATAAGAAGATACATAGTTTTCTCCTACAGATTTCCAGCATTATCAGTTAAACAAGGGAATGTATAGAGTTTATTGAGGAGAGCAGAATTTTGAGACTGGTTGGTTTTCTTTATCCTAACATCTTATTGATGTCTATTGAGATCTCCAGATATACTTAAATTTACCATCGAAAAAAAAATCCAGAACAATTAATGGTCAAGTTTTACATCAGTTGTGAACCTTCCACATGGCCACAGGAAGGCCCCTCAATCTTCTCCTCCAAAGGCACATTATTTTAAAAAAATTTCTGCCACAAATCTTCTCCACCTGAGTGGCAAATGTAGAATGATTAAGGTTAGAAAAGACCACTAAGATCATCTAGTCTAAGAAGGGATAATTTATCAATTGGAGCAGCATGGAGAACTTCCTCATTAGAGAATGTTGTACAAGCCATAGTGTCTTTGCTACAACAAATCATGATGCAACAAACAATCATTAAACAAAAACAACACAACTTTTGGGGGGATAGGAATGTAAGAAAAGCTCACCTCACTGTATTTTATTAAAAGCTATTTCCAAAGGTACTGGAGTATTCAAGCTGCATATACTCAGTACCTCTGAATATCTAAGAACTGCACATAAGAGAGTGAGGATTTAAATAGCTGTGGTGCACCTCAGCAGCCTCCCAGCACTAGACCAGCTCACACATCAGAGCAGCTCAAGCAATAACTCCAGCAATCTTCAGTGTATCAAAGTGAGAAAGCAGAGATGCCTGGAGCTGCTCAAAGCCCTCCTGCCTGGCTCAAGCCTTCCTCATGTGATTACTTTTCTGGAGTCCTCAGAAGATAATATTTGGATGCTGTTGAGAACTTCTGCCCAAAGGAAAGAGATTCCATTAAATAGTGCTCTAAGAAAGGTGTTGTCTCCTTTAAAAAAGAGAATTCATGCAAACCTTCTTTATGGTAATAAAAGTGTTGCTGATCGTTTTTGCAACATTTTATAAATCTCTTTAATAGCATAAGGGAGATCAAAGAGCTCTGAGAAAACTTGGTTCATCTCAGTTCCCACCTCGCATCTGAAATTCAGTAACTAAAAACTCAAATCCCAACTGACATTTGCTTTTCAGGCTCCCAGTCTGACACTGAAGCCCACAGCTCTTGTGGACTCTACAGAGCACACAGCAACCGCATCCAACCTGAAACATGCAAAGATCATGGGTATTCAGAATACTTCTCTGAACATGGATGAATAACAGGGTTAGAAATGTGCTCTTTGGTTTATAAAAACAGAGGTATCCAGAGCCTCATCCCCTTTAAAATGTAACTTAAAGCTTTATTACCTTAAAACTTAAAAATCTTAAAACTCAATTAGCTCTCAGAGTAATTAATACCTCCCATAGCTTTAACTGCAGATTCAGTAACAGCAGGTGCAAGGAAAACACGGTCCTAAATATCAAAGCTCCGGGGTTTAGCTGATGTGTGGTTGCCAGGGCTCCTGTGCTCCCCTCTGCCACACAAACCAAGACCAGCACAGGGACAGAGAAGTGGGAGCGGTGGCTGAGCAGTGAGAGATGCAGCACCCTGCCAGCCAGGAACACGAGCCCCACACAGCGCCTGGGCCACAGCTGCTGGTCTGTGCAAACCATGCTTCCCAGAGGCTCGTCAAGCCAGCTGGTAGGAATCTATTTGTTTTGCTCAGATTCTGGGTGGTTTTGGTTTTGTTTGTTTGCGACAGTTGTAATGGCCAATACACATCTGTGAAGTATTCTGTTTCTGGCCAGTTGGCTACTTCCCCCATAACCCCACTTCAGTAGGAAATCCTGAGCCTGCTCTGGGCATTGCCTTTCGAGCTGCCGCCCCTTCCCCTCACAGGAGTGCAGGCATTCAGCCCTGCCACCCCCGAGGCCTAAAGCAGGAAGGAAACAAGGAGGTAAGACTGCCCAGGTTTTCCTCCAGATGTACTAACTGTGGAGCCTGCAGCAGATGCCATGACATAGGAGGCTTCTGGAAATGGCCAGTGTGGTCTAGGGCTGCCTCCTTTATATTTTAGCAAAAAGCCCTGAGTTTGATTGAAAGTAATTTATTGGTTCTGAAATGATCATAGACTGAAGACTGGGCAAAAGGCTCAACTGTGAACTGATGCAGTTCTGTGTAAGCCTATGGAGCATTTTTGTATTCCATTTACAAAACTGCTCAATGATTGTTGTTGTTGTTTTTTTTTCATATTAAAGTAAACAACAGACTGAAATAAATAATTCTTATCTTCAGATGTTTATCTGGAATTACGGCCCTACAGCACAGAGAGTACTTTCTTAGGAAAATAAGACCTTTCATTTCTTCAGCCCTTTCTGTGTACTAAATTCAAGAGAATTGAGTGTTTATTCATAAATCATAGAGAAGATCTGAACCAAATATCATGACTTTCTAGGTCACTCCAAAAGTAATGCCTCCTATTTATTTCTGTGGAAATCACAACAGATACAATGAACACAATATCACTATTTGATAGAGCAAATTCTCAGTTACAATACACCATTCTTCAGTATAGTTCCCACCATTAGCTATGCATTTTTGCCAGCAATGAACAAGAGCCTGCATGCCACTCTCATAAAAATCTGCACCATCAGAGGTGATCCACTGTTTCACAGCTGCTATGACAGCATAATTGCTAGGAAAATATTGCCCACGCAATCCAACTTTCACTGTGCTCAGCATCCACTCTTTAATCTCCACCAACATTCAGCAAGCATCACTGAATGTCAAAGGGTGCCATTTTTTCTGCACGGCAGAATTCAATGAGACACCTTTGCTTCATCTACACTTCCATGTCAGATGCCATTCTGTCAGACTGGCCCTCTGCTGCCATCTGTCACGCAGCAACAAAATGTAACAGAAAGTTGGTGGGAAGGTTCAATTTCTACTGCCACACCACCAATATCCACCTCTGATGTCATGAGCCAACATAATAAAATAGGAGGTGTTACTTTCAGAGCAGTCTCCATACAATGAACAATGGGCTGGATATTTACTTATTAGCAAAACATAGAATGCTAGCTTTGCTAATATTGCTTTTCAACATACCTGCAGAATAAAGACTTAAAAAAAAAAAGTTTCATCTGTAATTCAAATCACATTGTATCTTTCATTTGTTACCCCCTCCTCCTCTCGCCCTCCCTCTCATACTCCCTCCCCCAAAAAGCTTTATATAGAGTGGCTGGAAAGCAAAGTAGGAATCTATGCAGACACTATCCATCACATTTCTGTCTTAATTGAATGACACCAGAATGAGATCGATAAAATGTAACAAGAGACAGCTTTGCATTTCCACACTCACTTATTCTCCTTCTCTATTACTGCCAGCCATCACCGTGACCAGAAAGCCTAAATATTGAGTTTGAACGTTGCTGCCAAGCAAGCTGTTAGTATATGAATAAACTTGTCAGAAAAACAATAAAACTCATAATACTGGGAAAGGCCAAAATGTCAAAAGGGCACTGCCAGCAGCATTAAATATGCTGCTTTTAAAGCCGTACCATAGAAACATATAAAGAGTTTCTGAGAAACATGGGAAGTGGCAGTGCTTCAGATATGATCCCCCTCGCTCCCCCAAGACACGTCTGTGTGCGTGTATGTGTGACCGTCTGACATGCAGTTGTCGTGACCTCTCGGCACAAATCTGCAATTTCAACAATAAACCAGACCAGCTGTGATTTCCCTACATTCAAGGATTCTGAGATCTCCAATGCATTATTGATAACCTCGTTCCTGTGCTAAAAGCAGGGGCTGACACACTCATAATCCTAGACTTTTCCTGAAAAGCTCCAGCTTCGCATACCAATCGATTGTAAGAAATAAAATGGAAAAAAAGCCCTTTTCGAAAGAAGGCTACATTTTATGTGCTGCATCCATTTCAGCATGCGTGCTCAGTAAAAAATGTAAGCTCTTCTCAAACTTTTTTTTCCAGCCTTCCATTATGATGATCTCATACTCCTGACTGTGCAAGGGTGACGCTAGATTAACAGGAGCTTAATTAGTATGTCAGTTTTGGAGTCACATTTGTGTTTAAAGTCTACGTTGCCAATGCAGCTGGGCTCCACAGGCAGAACCAGGGCACATCCTTCTCAGTGTGCTGCAAACTGCAGAGCAAATGGCAGAGCCCACTGCAAACAGCTAACAGCAAAAAAAAAAATAACATCAATAAAAAAGGAACAAGCTGCATCGAGTGAATATGGTAAACAAAATGAATTATAAAGGCAGGAAGAGGAAAGAGGTAACAATAGTAAAACTGCACAGGATACGGCTTTAGTTATGCATAATTAGAAGGCTCCTGGAATCTGCAAACACAAGTATTACCAATTTTCTAGTGTCAGTTTAGAACCTAAAGAAACACTTAGACATTGCATCACAGGAAATGTTCTCTTCATGTTTCAAGACTGTCATATTTCAGCTTAAAACTCAATTAGATATTAAAACAATTGCTGTACAAGTGCAAGCACTTCTGTCAGACATTATTAAAGTCCGACTGATGAGACACTTGGCCTCTTAACTTCTGTAGATAATTCTTACTGCCTGGTTGACTAGGTTGCATTGTTTCTTCATTATTATGTTCATGCTTAGTCTTAGAACAGCTTTTTTTCCTATTTTTTCCCCTGTACTAACAATGAAGTACATCTTGGCTGGAGGTACGAGGCTGACAGTCGTGATTTCTCTTATTAAAAAGATTCCTCAATTAATTGCTATTAAGCAAATTTAAGCAGATAACAACTTTAGTTTCTGTTATTATTTCCTTTTTCAGAAGGTATATTTACACAGCAGACCCAAAAGGAATTAATTTTCAGTATTACCCAAAAGCTAGAGCATGATCTTCTGAAAGTATAAAACCTTACATGACTCACTAATGATCACTAGACATGAAGGAAAGTATATGGAAAGATTGTCCTATATTCTCCTCATCTTTCGAGACTGTCTAGTCCTGATTCATCCACTGAGAAAAATTAAAATAAAAAGGGCTTTTTTGGTCTGATGACACTCTCCACACGTAGTACTCATTTAAGCCAATACATTTTCCTCATAGAATTACTGCTGGAAAGCAGAAATAGGCTATCATTAAAACCTTCCAATCACATAAATTAAAATATCTTATGATATTGAAATATCTTATATCTGGAGATCATGTTTTATTAGTATATAGTCAATATTAAATACTAGGTATCACCATCATAACTAGGGGAAAAGTTGGCAACACTCACTAATAGCAGGTAAACCAGGAGAGTATTAATGCTACAGTTTCAGGGAAATTTTAATATTGCAACCTTGGGGCATCTATGCAGCTAATAACAGAGAGACTTCTTTAAAAGGGAGAGTTGAAAGGAGGTGCATAATGTGGATGTTCAGATCAACTGTGGGAAAAGCTACTCTAACAAAGAGGAGGCATACAGAGAGTAGCTTCCCAGTTTAGGCACCCGATTAGGGTAACTAGAGCAGGATAGTGAGAATGCCCCTCTGGAAATGCTTGCATTGCTACAAAGAGTAAACAAAGATGACAGCACAGATTTTATTCCAGTGCCCACTCTACGGAGCTTGGGAAAGCGTAGTAGCTATTCCCATGAATGAAAGGGACAGCGCAAGCTGTGGGCTGAGTGCAACTGGCTCGTCCCTTGCTCACACCTAGTGGATGAGAACTATACACAAAAGCTGAAGAAACACACAAAGTACACACTCTTTGCCGTTTATGCCAAGTACAGTATCACTTTAGGACAGCGCCCCAGGATGCTAAAAGAACAAAAAAGCCATTCCAAGGTCTGCTTTGGACTAGAAGTCTTACAGACCATCACCTTCAAACAGCTATCTCTTCCTCTTTGTTCGCTAGTTCTCACTGTATTTAATTCTGTAAAGCATCATAAATGGCTGCTTGTATGGCAGTCTGAGAAAAGTTATATTACTGCAAGTGCTAGGAAATGACTGTTGAGGACTCAGATCCTCTGGAAAATTTAAAATCACATTTTTACAACACAGACTGCCATTTATTTGCCTAATTCTAAGGATTCTATTTATTTTCCTTTATTTTCATTTACTCATGAAGGGAGTTCATATTTGCATGCTTTATAATCGCACACCTGATGTAATTCATAACATCTAATTTTAGGACCTAAATTCTCAGTATAGTTACTTCAAAGGAGCATGCATCTTCCTCCAGAGGTCAAATTCAGAGCACCTAAGATAAATAAGGGTTTGAAGTCCCACAATACCATTATCCTCACATTCAAGTAAAAACACAGACACACAAGCAAATGAAAAAAGCTACCAGAGACAGGCACCAAGTTTTTTCTCAAATTTGTTGAATTAAGGCACTTTTTTGATGCCTTAAACACTATGAGACATGAGCAGTGAAAGCAGGGCTGCCTGGGCAGTGAATGTCCCTGATGTCCAAGTGAGGGGAAACTCCTGTTCACAAAGTCCCTCAGTGGGGACCTTCTGCAATTACAGTGGCAACAAACTCTTAACTCTGCTGGGTAAAGATTAATTTCCTGACTCTTTGCAAAAACAGAAACCATGCTTAGTAACGTGTGGTTCTGTATGAATAAGACTTCAGACTTCACTGCACTAAATTTCCAAGTGTATATGGCATGAGCTATGGGCTACATTCTTCCACTTACTTCACTGACAAGTAAGAGGCCCAAAGTTTGCTTCGACGGATATCCAACACTTCAGCAGAAGGACACCATTCCAAGCTCTTCCTCTTCAAGGTCACCACAGGAGTGGGGCATGGAGACTATGGCAGCAGCCAGTAGAGCTGACGGGGTGAAGGACCAGCTCCCTCCAAACCACTGAACACATGAATCTGAGCTGCAGCAGCACCTTAATTCTCCCCCCAGGCCTCAAAGGGATCGTAGCTTCACCAGGCCTAAAACCAGGCAAGAGTCACTGCCAATACGCTAACAGCCCTTGCCCACATGATCTGAGATGGTACGGCTGGCCCTGCACAGACTGGAAGGAACACATGGCACTCCCCTCAGTGATACATGAGTAAGTATTGATGTTTTAGACAAGTCTGAACATCTCTCCTCATATACACTCACACTTAAAGTCAGTGCAAAAATCTTAAAAGTACACGAAGGTGCAAGAAGGACAAAGAAATAGGAATGCAGGTGGAAACCCAGGCAAACATCAACCTTCCACCTTTTTGCTGGGGTAGTTTTCACATACAAATACTTCACTAATAAAAGCTCAAGCTGTTTGCAGGGTATGGTTCTTTGCTAGGACTCTAAAGACCTGCCGTTTCTCTTAGCTGCCTGCAAAATACAGTCATGTCCCTCTATTTTATTCCAAACATGGAAGAACAAGGCATTCCATGGAATTCAGGGACAGGACTAAGTAATAAATTACTGGTGCTTTTCTACTCTGCCACAGAATCTCCATAACTGAGCGTGCTTTAAACAAATAAAGTAAAACTCACTCAACAAATTTAAAATAATTCATCATGCCAAGAGCCTTATTTCACTGTTTCCCTTTAGTCCAAGAAACAGCACTTACATAACAATAAACATTTCTAACTCCAAATGTCAATTTTCTTTCTTCTTTTGGCCAACATTTGCTTTTATTTGGGAAATAAATTTAAAAAATCATTTATCAAAGAGTTATGAGTTTGCTTACAAAGTTTAGTAGTTGTAAAGATTAATTTAAATAACATACTATATTACAATGCTTGAAATGTGTATAAATGTATGCATTTTATTTTAAAATAGATTTTTATACATTGCTCATGATTAAAGATGAAAAGAAGAATGTAAGAAGTAAATCATAATTTTGAAAACTTTCAAAGTATAACTAAAGTTAAAGATAAACTTGGTCAATGAAAATAAAGATAATATTTCACCACTGGTGCCAGCCTTTATGACTGAAATGAAAGATCCAGTTCTCTGAGTTTTGTAATACAGGATTAGACAACAGAGAAAATAAGTATGAATTGTAAAACTACAGAAGTTTCTAAGATACTTTGTCCCGTATTTTGAAACCTTTTATGGTTTTCAGTATTCTTTTTCATTATTTTTTTTCCTAAAACACCATCAAGACATCCTTTTGGTACTCTTACAATATGTAGCTTCTTCCTTCTTTATTCTACCTTGATATCAATTCATTATGTAAAAATTTATGATTTATACTGATGACTTATTTTTTCTACATTCTTAGAAATTCTAAATGAAAAAGTAAGTCCCCCCAGCCACACATGCACAAGCTGTTCTTGTGGTTGCATGAAAAACTGGAAGTGACTTTTACTTGCTGCATTTATTCTAGACTTAAGAATATATACACAGCATTAAAATATCATGTGAAAAACATAGATAAACGCTGCTCTGTCTTAAGTGCCAGTTTCTTTAACAGGTGAAAAATATGACAGCAAATTTTGTGCGATAATTCTAGTCCAGTGACGTAGAATTGTTTCATTTAACGTGCTGTCAAATAACTGCAGAGAAGTTAGGGGATTATTAAATCAACACAAAACAAAGGATAGATTTTCTACAGCAACTGCTAGGGAGGTCGCAAAAAAGAATTTGGGTAATGTTTTAATAATGTTTTATCATATTAATCAGTTAGTACTTTACATTAATAATGTATTCTTTCACAGGCATAAGAAGTATCTTCAAGTTCTTGAGTAGATAAATTATTTCAGGAAAACATACATCAGAAGTCTGTTTGTTTTCACATTTCTGTAAAGCAGTTATTGCATATGTTGAAAAAAAAGTTTATTCTGACACATTACAACTAAGAATATTTATGGAGAAGGAGAAATGCAGAAGAGGCTTGAACTTAATAATGTAGGGCCATTAATTAGCATCAAATGAAAGAAAAGCAATAAAGCAATTTTGTCACCAATTACTGACAATTTGCCTAAGTACAACCATTAATTTTGGATAATATAACCCCCATAAAATTAAGGGGACAGAACTAATTAAATCAATGTCCTTCGCTGGTCTCTTCCCACTAATTTAAGTACTTTAAGAAGTATCAGAAGTTTTAAAACCTTTAAATGCTCTAAGACAAATGGAAAAACATATGGTTATGATTTTCTACCTAAAAGTTGCTGGCTTTAGGTGTTGGTTTTTGTTTATTGTTTTGTTTTTTTTTTTTTGGGGGGGGGAGGGAGAGGAGCTGAAAATAAGGAAAACTAGGGCAATTAAAACTGGGTCTCTTTAGAATTACCACAGTTGAGACTTCTGTTTACTTATGCTTTTCCTGCAGTTTTAGGGAGTTTTCACAAAAGGACACCTGCTCAGGGGAGCCAGAAATATCAGTGTGTAATAGTTTGATTAAGGAATCTCCAGCATCCACAGACACTGACAATGTTAACATCAGGCAAGGGCAGGGAATATGAAACCCACTTCCCACTGTGATGCGTCCCTGGCCCCGGCAGGCTGTCCCAGTGGGGCACCATCGCCCACCGCCTGCCATTGGCGGAGAGTGGTAGCCACACAGAGGTGGCCATGGCCGCCCGCACACGCGTCCTCCCGCTGCCCAGTGCCGCCAGCTCCCAGCGCAAGGTCAGCCGTGCAGACACAACGTTTAATCAGCACAGCTACTCAGGAGCAGCCTTCCTGAGTGCTGCCATCGCCGAACATCTGCGCTAAATACTAAGAACAGGCGACAGGTCCCAAAGCCGAAGTTTTGCAAAACTCTCTTATGGCTGGTGATAACTCTTGTCAAGGAAGGTGCTTTCTGGGGTGCCTTCCCCCCAGCATTTGCTCATCGAGAAAAAAGAGTAACGCTTTGATCAGTACACACTCAGGGAAGAAAATACTTGCAGGACAACTCCGTATCCCCCAGAAAGGCTCACCGAGGGAACTTACAGTGTTTAATCGGCATCCATATCATAAACCTCGGGTGCTGGAGTACAAATAAACACTCTAAAGGGTTTTAGCCACAAGGAGATAAGATCTCTCTCTGGGGAGACGGCTAGAAACTGCTCCATTGCCTTTGTGCAGACTACTGGAATGTGCTTGCTTTTCATTTCTTTCTTTGTGTCTGGCACTCTGGCCTCACAGGCAGTGTCTTAAGCCATGCGGGGTCAGGGCAAACAGAGAACTGCATTCATGGACAGATCAAGTTTATGTGAGAATCTGCTCCTCCTGTGCCCTCAATTTCCATTTGAATTGTTAATAAAATCTCAGCCTGAAAGCAGCTGATCCCATCAGTGGGGAAGTCATGCAGAGAATCCTCTAGCTCAGAAAAACAAAATTTCTTTATCTTTTTCATCCTCCTCCTACATTCGTGGGAATTATGCCATGTAGACCCCTCCAAAAGCAGCCCCCTCTTCCCCCAGCACAACACCTGATTGCCAGCCCACAGCTTGCACCAAAAAGGGGGGCGAGGAGGGGAGAAAAAGAGGGGAAGAAGATGAACAAGCAACACTCAGCTACAGCAAAATCACAACCACAACAATTGCACCTTCATAGCAGTTTACAGAATCCCAGACACCTTCAGGCAAAAGGAAACACAGATATTTCATTTTTTAAGTTAATTTCCAACAGCTGATAACACTAGCTGTAAGACTTTCCCACAGCTTTATGACACCGCATGAACTACAGGGCCACAGAGATAATAAAAGGTCACACATAAAGGAAAGAACAGAGCCATACCCCAATTAATTTGGTCTCCCCATGCAAAAAAATGTACAGGAACAAGAGCCGGTATTTGCTGCAGGCAGCAGACATGCATCTCCTAACCTTGCCACGCTCTAACTGGGCCTCTTGCTTCTTCTGCCTTTGCTCCTCGCAAACTGTTTTAATATTGAACGCTTTTCAGAGGGATGGGCTGATGAACGAAAACATGAATTTCCTGCTTGCCCTTTAAGGTGGGTTAAAGGGGGTGCTAGTAATCAATTACAGAACAAAAAGCAAAAGACAGACTAAAGGTTTTACAAACTCAACATGTTACAGTTTACACCCTGCTTTCTAACCAAAGTATCCCCCTTTACTTCTTCCTCAAAAACAAATACATGTATTTTTAGAGATGAGTATAAAAGGGTATTCAAATAAATCCTGTGTGAAGCACAACAACCCAGAGAGACTGCTGCAAATTGTATTTCTTCTTTAGAGTAGCACATCAGCCCTGGACTACAATAAGTGTTCTAAATATACACTGGAATGTAAAATCTTGCGGTTCTGAGTTCTGCCTGCTCCCAGCCCCAGCCTCCCTCTCTCTCCTCCTAATATGATGGGACAATATTTCTGTTTGCAGTAGTCACTTGAATGAGAAAAGCCGTATGGAGGCCGCAGGACCAATCCTGCCCACCCAAAGGCTTCCTTGTCTGCCTATTGACCCGACTGGGCTTGCTCTTTGGAGTAAGTACAAACTCCTGGAAAAGAAGAATGTACCTTTGCCTATCTCAGAAAACAGATTGGCAGAATCTTTATTTTATATCATTAGTCAAAGAATATCCTTATTGTGATAGTATCTCATACTCAATTAAAAAAAAACGCAGGTATGCAAAGTCTGTGCTGGCTTGGGCTTCCTGGTTTGGATTGAGGGAGATGACACAACTTGGTATGGAATCAATCCAGCTAAACTAATATCAATAAAGGATACATTGCAGCAGGTGCTTAGGCATGGGCATTTTTACCCTGTTATGAAAGTTTATTTTCAGGGCTTGATTTTGCACATTTTTAGCTAGAGCTGGTAGAATTGCTCTTTGAGAAACGTAACCAACTGGTTGAGCCCTGAAATCTGTTCACCAGGTGTCTGCAAGTAGGTCGTGGGTGTTATTAATTACTTCATTAGTCACAAGTCCTTGAACAGTGTGTGCAAACATATTTGACCCTATGACACAACTTTTAACTGGCCGATACGAACAATCACTACTCGTTATTCACAATGCGTGACTGGTCACTTAATTCGCAAAATTGTGCTCTCTTTCCCTGATTGGTATCCATGCTGTGTACAAAAGAAGGTCTTTTTATGTTCACTAACTTTCCACAAATGCTTGTAACTGCCAAAGGAATCTGTTAAAATGCTTTGTTCGAGTGGGATTTTCAGTACAACTGTTCTTGAAAGTACATGTTGCCATTTTTTCCTGCACAGAATCTATGAGCGGTGAACATCCGCTTTGACTTTATGCTATGAATATCTGAAGAGCTGCACAGGGAGCGGAGGAAGAGTGGGTAGCTTCATTAAACCCTGAGGTGCACACTCACAGAACACACTGATTGCTGTGTATAATTTACAATTTCATCTTATCATCTAACCCTGTGACAAGATGCTTACAAGCTTCCTTGCCCAAATGACCTTCTCTTTTTCTCCCCACTGCCATAAAACTTAGAGAACTCTATTTTCTTTTTTTTTTTTTTTTTTTTGTACGGTTATCCTCTCCTCATTCAAATACCTCCTTAAAACTCCTTTCTCTTGGATAGCTTATTGATGCTCACTCATATTTTATGGATACAGTGAAAGCTGCCACATCAGAGCACTAAATACAACACAACTGAGAGCAACTGCAAAGCAGAAGAATGTCCTTTCATTAAAGCCAGACCTGAACTGCAATTCAGTGTGCATGAGGATACAGGGTGGGGAGCAGAACTGCATAGAAAGACACTGCATAAAAATGATGCATTGCATATGTACGTATTTATAAGCATACAGCACAGTATAATGTAGAGTACACATCTCACTATTTTTATTTATCTGTAACCATTTAAAACACTTCAGCTGTAACCTCAACTTAATCTTTTGTACTCAGTGGGAATTTCTGTCATGACCAATAGGAAGAGTATAATGGGAATAACTGAGTGCCCTCTCATTGTTTCTTTTTTTGTTTTGGTTTGGTTTTGTTGTTGTTTTTTGGTCAATTTATTTTTGGACAATTTGCTTTTTTAAAAAATGAATATTTCATACATAAAACAGACATCTTAGGAACTAGCTAAGAATGGAAAGCCCCATCAGTACACATAAATATTTTCATCCTCTTTGAAATACTCTCATTATTGTTCCTAAAGAAAAAATAAAAATAAAAATAAAAATAAAAATAAAAATGGCAGAGCATAAATCTGTGGTCTTTATCTAACTTTAAATAGCAAATCTTAACAGCTTTATCAGGCTTTTGCCATAAAATAAATTTAAAGGAATAAGATGGGAAAAAATGGTAGAAAGTTAACTTCATCTTATAAAAAAAGAACCTGGACTAAAATGCAGGCTCCTCTGCATGATCTGGTAAAATTGTCACTTATTTTCCCTTAGGAGATTAAGGCAGACCAAGAAAAAGCATGGTAAAATTCAGGAACTAAATCTGCATTTTACAAATTGTAGTTGAATGCTCCAACTGAATAGTCAGTTTTCCTCAAGACCTATTTTCTAATTAACTTTACAAATAAATGTTCTAGGTATAAATACGTGTGTTCTACATAACAGGCTGTGAGCCATAAAGGGTCTAATCACTGATACTTTTTATTGTGTTTCTTTAAAAAAAAAAAAAAAAAAAACATAGCAGGACACCTCAATTGTTTATAATAATATTTTAAAGATCCAGTGGTTTTAAAAAAAAAATGACTTTGAAAGAGTTTTGTATCAGTATGTTAACAGTTACCTATGGTACTTCTTGAATGATTGTTTCCTATAAAATAGTAACATTTACAAAGGGCACACCACAATAAACACATCTACAAGATAAAGTTTATTCACTTGTTTTAAATAATGCGCTTAAGCATTCTGATAACGTTCTGCAAACTCATTACTAATGCTGTTTTGGCAGGTAATAAGCTGATCAGCAAAACACATGCATTCTTAAGGAACTGCATGTAACCAAAGCACGAAGTCAACAGACCTCCCTTTCAACAAAATCTAAAGCAATAAACAAATATGTGCAGAAGTAACAATGCTACACACCTTTCTTTCTATAGGCTTTTTTTTTTTCCTGTCTCACGTGTACATAAAATCAAATTAGATTTTACATAAAATGGTGGTGAATTTTCATAAGTTTAGGAAGCTGATAATTCAGCAAGTTACAAAGTCAGATCTACTGAGGTCATCTGGATGTTATCTGTTGTGCCCCATGCAGACCAGTGCATGGGTTTTTTAACTGTGCCAAATTATATGCTGTATTTATAATGTAAACAGTTTGATTGAGGAATTAGACTTTAAATACTAACTTATGTAAATTTGAATGCAGATCTCTTGAAATGAGATTACAGATTTAATTAAATGGCACTTTCACCTTCCCTTCAGCAAGGGCATATCTTTGAACATCATTATTTGCTGTAAAAGCACTGCCAAATAAGTTATTTTATTTAAAAAAAAAATTAATTAACCAATATAAAATATTTGTCATTGGAGGAATAACATCTGCACTTCTCTGAGTTCACCAAAAAGTACAGTCTAGGATTTTATTTTAAAGAAGTGCTCATGAAAACAAACTTCTACATACTACATGGTGTGCTTTAAAATACATTTCATCCTTTATCAAAAATTACATTAAGGACATTAAGATAAGATTTTAAGGTTCTATAAATATCCTACCAGTCTTTCTATCTAAAGAAGGAAATAAAGGATATTCCTCTTAGTTCCCTAAATACAGTGGGACACTTAGATGAATATTCAAAAGCAAAAACAGCAAAACTTTGTTTTCTAACTTTTTAAAGGCATGTTTATAACCCAAAATACCATATTTTATTGATTCTAGAAGATCTTTACAAAATCTGTAAGACAGCTTATTATGAAAAGGTGGGGGAAAACCCATCCCAATACATCTGTGAAGATGGTAGTCACCATCCTAGTTTGCTGTCTCTTCAGCTAGCTCAGGAACAGCCAGACAGGCCAAAGTTACAGGGATATTAAAACAAAACAAAACAACAACAACAACAAAGAGGCAAAAAAAACCAAAAAAACCAACAAGACAAAAGAAAACAAACAAACCAACAAACCAAGGCAAGCAAGCAAAATAGCCACAAGTAACCCCTTTCTACTCTCCATGCCAGGCTGGGAGGAGCAGGGAAGAGTAAACAATGTGCAAGCAGTTCATGAGCAGTCTCATCACTGTTTCAGGGTCCTTCTGTGCATAACCTGAGTCTCTCTACTCAAACAGTCTGACTAAAATTGAGCATCTTTATGTCAGAGGTGATATTAAATATTTCTAACATAGAAGCAGCTTCATATGACTTTTTCCTGCTTAACATGTGCAATTTCAGAGACGTTATGACACAACTTTATTAGCTTTCTCATTTCTTCAGGTATCTTTCCGTCTCCTCTATTGCATATGTTGAAGCCCTGCACCTTCAATGCATCAATCATATGCCTGCACAGCAAACAAAGGCATAAGCTTCTGTTGGCATTTAATTCATTTAGCTTAATCTAGCAAACATGGATGGAAGTGGCAGGAATGATGAGACATGGCTTCTGGAACCTGTGCTGACAGCTTCTTGGGTACCCCAGGCACACCTTGATTGTGTTTCCCTTGACAGTGTTCTCCAACTTGCTTAAGTAGCTAGTCACAAATCTGCTACATATACTATTAATTTACTCCTTTTTGCTAAACAGTTACAAAAAGAAGAAAGTCCAAATCACAATGCAGTTCAAGTAACATGCTTCCATACTTTCCAAGCTCCCTGATACTTCTGTGTCCCAACAACCAAAGAATGTGAATGCCTGAATACAAATCACCAAACTTTCAATAACAGGGCAATACATTTTTCCTGAAGGGCTACTTTGTTTGGGGAGAGCAACACATCCCAAAGAAAAAAAAAAACAGTTCAAAATCAGAAAGCAAAGTTTAGTTAATTCTAGCCTTTAATATTTAATTAGATCCTTAAGGATCTGAGACTTGTTGACAATAAAAAATGTCGAGAGGTCTAATTTTGCAGTATTCCCATTATGGCACATTCAGATGCCCTATGTGATTTTTAATTTCTGCTATGATGACAAAGCGAGATTGAAAATCTGGGAGAGTGTAAGGAATATATCTTCAATAGTTAATGTTCTCCAGCTTGGGGAAAAAAAAAAAAAAAAAAACAACAGCAATCAAAAAAACCTTTTAAAAGTGCAAGGCATTTCTGCCTTGTCTTTGATATATTACATAAAGTATTTTCAAATTAGTTCATTAAATTATCTCAGAATTTTCAGCTAAAATCAATATACATTTATAGTGAACAGTGATAGATCAGGAATACAAAGACAAGGACAACAACAAACGTCCAGTGAAGGTTTTCTGAAGTATGAAAAAGTGTAGGGTAGTTGAGTGGTTATCACCTGAGAGAGCAGATACTGCAAGAGGTTAGGAGATTACTGAGAAAGTAACCTGCAACTCCTGATGGTCAGCAAGCAGACGTCTCATCTCCTATATGGAAATCCTATTTAGGTGAGTATGGTGGATGCTCATCTCATAAGGGGATCATCTCATCCTGATTACTAAATGCAGTGAAATACTATAGCTTGTGACATGATAAACTTACTGTCAGAGGCAGCAGACACTGGAAAAGAACTGTGAACTTATTCCCTCCACACACTGTCCTTTGGCCAACTTCTGATCTGTCTCCAGCTGCCTCATGTGTCAGCAGGCGCCACAGCAGCCACTACCAAATGAAGGAGTCAGCTCCTGCTCCCTTGTGGCAGCTCTGCTGGAGGTGAGGAAATCCTGCCAAGCTACAGGGATGTTATATCAGTACTGCTAAAGACATGATCCTGGGCAGCTTTATCAGAGCGCTCTGTAAGGTTACTGACAGGGATCAAATGTGAAATTCATCGTTGTGAATATCTTCAGAGATCTATTCTCATTTACTACCTGAAAGAGTTCCTGCGATAGCAGAAACTCTGTATCCATATGATTAAGGCAATCGTGAGTGAAGTTAGTGCTGCTAATCAAAACTGGACTTAATAGGTACAGTAGGAAACAAGATTACATGATAAATCACTTTTTATAACAAATTTTTAAAAGATGGAAAGGAGGAAAAACTCAATAAAATGTAAAATGTTCAGCTAGCTAAAAGATCAAACAAAAAGTAATAGTCCAAGAAATGGTTGCAGCCAAATCTCACAATTTGAACAAGAGCATATATCTGAGAAGATAAAGTAAATAAATGTGAATAAAAGTACATGAAATTTTTAAATTAAATCAGAAAATAATGGGTTTAATTCTAAAGGGAACAGTGTGTGCCAGAATATTGAGTTATACATTGCTTTATTGAAGAGTAGGTCAAGATCTTATCAGCTCTATTATGAGGAATGTCAATAAAAGGCTGTGCAATGATAAAATGTTTAATTAAAAATGAACATTGTGCAACATATGAACACTTTGTGTTATACAGAAAGAGGAGTCAAATGTATTATGTTCTCCAAGTTACAAATTGCACCAAATCTTTTGCCTCCCCCCCATCATACATTCTTACCAGTATGAAATCTTGTGTAAAAATAGATTTATTTATATTGGCTCCTTTACAAATTAGTTTAAGATCATCTACCTCCAGGGTGCTTCAAACACTTTGAAAATCTAGGACAACTGTGTTGAGAACGCTGAGGTCTTTTTCTTGGTATTCTTCCAGTTGAATAAGTGGTATGTTTTGGCAAGTTAATTAAAAAAAGTAAAGGCTTAATAATGATTCAGTATGTTGATGAAAAAGTAATAGAAACTAGCAAGATTAATTATTTTACTTCATTATTTTAATATACATGCACACAGCACTAGCATCCTGAAGATCTCTACCAACTCAGTAGAGTGACACTATGAAGAAAGTATGAATGTTTTGTAAGGTGTGAATGACCTGTAGGTGATTCATGTTCCAACAATAGTAGTGTGAGGGAGTCTGTTACTAAAGCAAAAAATTATTACTTACTAACCATTTCTACTCGTGGAATAAAAACAAGCTTATCAAATCAAGAACAGTTAGCAAAGAAAAAGCAACCATACACTCATGAGAAGATTTTGTGATCACAGATACTGATGATATTAAAGAGCTATTAAATTATCTATTGTTTCCTCTCAGAGTTCAGCTTCGTTTGTACTGTATTTACCTGTTGGATTGCTACCCTATCCTTTGGGAAATAATTCTGAAATCCTTTCTCTCTTTTTATCATATATTATTTCCTGAGTGTTGGTCTACAATTATCTCTAACAATACCATCATATTTAAGTATAGAAAAACACAGGTATAGAAATGTATTTTTCTCTGAGCATAGGATCCCCCCAAATCAAGAACAAATAAACTTCAATAAGAGAGAATTACTACCTAAGAAGCAGATTTGGTAGTAATATTAAAAACTAAGTCCTCAGAGGAGGTCTAGTTTGGGGCATGAATAGAACAAATCCTTCACCAGGAGCCAGCAGAGATTCCCAGGGTCATGGCCTAGCTGAAGTTAAGAGAACCCCCCCACACACACTGATCTCAGTGGGGCCAGGATATCATCCCCATATTTTATTCATAGTATATCATCACAAATGGAAACTACAAATGAAGTATCATGAAGTGAGGTGCCTATAATTCGTAATGTTTTCTTCCACAGTAATAGCCAAGACCTCTCCCTGAACTCCAACAGAGGCAAATTAGTTCCACATGTCAGATACCAACCGCAATATTTTCCCTTACACTTGGTACACAATGAGGGAATGCATTACAGCGTAGAGCAATTAATACATTTCTTTTTGTGAAATAATGAATGGCAGAACAACTCAGAAAAAATGTCGCTCACTTGAAAGGGGTGAATTGCTTGCCCATGAAGAATAGAGAAGTAGGAAAAGCAATCAATGGAAAATAAGATAAATTAAGCCCCCTACTGTCTTACATCTTCCTAGCGGTTTAGTTGCTTCATTTCAATGCTTCTTTCTTTGCAGGTCTCCAGGTACCCCCACTTACAACAAGTAGTTTATATTGCCTAGGTCACCTCTGAATCTAGTATTGCTGTCTGTCACAATCCTAACTAAATCGGTTTAGCTTTTAAGTTTTCTTGCAATAGAAATCTAATATATAGGATAGGACTTCTAAGCACAGGCAACTTGTGCATTTTGCATACTCTGGGGTATCCTGCCAAGGGCTCAGCTGCTGCTCCAGATGGTCATGGGTCTATTGCAGGTTGTGTGTCATATTTACCAGTCCCGTGTTTAAGTAACGTACTCTCACCTCAATATGTCTTTACCAGTGAGAAAATAGTAAACTGGAACCAATGCCCTTAGGCAGTGTCTATTCATTGCACTGCACTTTGACCAGAAATGATGTGAGCACACAGGAAAACATTTCTCAAAATCACTCTCATTAAACCATTCTATTAAGAAAAACATTGATTACAGAGTGTTAATTAAGATATATTATTTCTAATAACACATTCTTAGGAACTACAGAGTATAATTTCAGTCACAGGTAACAACCACAAGATCCCAAGAATGCTTTAGAAAATTACTGTGAGACTAACAAAATCTCATAGAACATTAGAGCCCAGTATAACACATTGAAGTGTTAGCAGCTCTGCTTGGTAGATACCAACACATAGGAAGCCACTACAAATGACAAATCAGTGTGAAGCAAATTATGGATCTACCAAAATAATTTCATAACTGCCCCTTCCATTGTCATACTTCTGCAATTACCCTATAGACCTTCTGAGTTTTTCACCAGCGTGTCCTCTCCAGGCAAGTCTCTTCCATTGTGTCTCAATTATAAGTTTTTCATATGTATTGTCTTTTGTTTCTCAGCTCCATTTTGCTCTAACATTTTTTTGCAGCACCAAGGTAAAAATGGCCATGGGTATTTGCTTCTACTGTTACTAATGCAATAGTCTTTAAAACTACAATGCTGTTATAGAATTATAAGAATTCTTCCCACTATATAAACCATTGCTATTTTAGACAGTCATTTTTTTCAAAGCCAATGATAGGAATTTAAATATATCCTTCTCTTTCCAGGTTCTGCTGATGATAATGAATGGTGAGCTCTGCTGCAGTGCTATCAAGATACCTTGAATGTACCTTCTGCTGATAATTTCACAAGTATAACTAATAGCAGCAATAGCTGTGAGGCCAGGTATTTCTCCAAAATTAGAAGATTTAAATATTTATTTGCCTTAATTTACATTAGATAGAAAAGTAACTCCAATCTCATGGAAAAGAAAGAAACATACCTTATTCTAAGAGACCTCTTCCATTTCCCAATATTACTCAGTGCTGCATGTGACATCACCAGAATAATGGCGCATCACACCAGACAGAAGCTGACATCTACAGCAAACATTACTTTCCAGGCCTGTAATATAAAGACAATGCACAGTTCATTCAGAAACAATGATTCCATAAAATTCTGAGACTACTGTTGTTCAATTCATCTTTCTCAAATTTGCCCTGCTCAACAAGGAAAAAAAAAAGGGCAAAAACCTCCACCGCTCCTAACTTAGAAAATTCCATTTGACATGTAGAATTCCAGCTTTTTTTTTTTTTATGGTTTCTGGATCATCACCATCAATAATCTTGATCCAATATCATAAAAGGCTTATATTTGACAAACTGATTTTTTCCATTTAGAAGTAAGGATACTGTTACCTGCATGTATGAGTTTTCTTGCATTTGCAAGGTACCTAATATACAACAGAATGTTGAAAACCATGGTAACAGTTACACAATATATAGGAACTGCAAAAGTGTGAAGCTAAGCATTATTGAGTTAGATATAGATAATCTAAGGATGTCTATATATGTTGAAGTGAAAGTTACATTACTGGAATTTCATTAATTTTTCTGATAAAGCATAACCAAAGTGGAAGCAGACTTCTGCTCCTAAATCTGCATGCACTTGTATACATGCAATATAAACACACACAGAAAGGATAAGTAAAGTCAGACTTGATTATTGAAGAATAAATGGAGATCACAAACAATATAAATCCCATTTTATATATATATTTTATTTTCTTCATGTATTCTCTTTTCCAGTCATCAGCCAGTCTTGAGCCAAATTCAAGACAGTTTGTAAAAATAAATAACTTCAATAGAGTGGCAATCAAATTTACAAAAGATCGATCTAATCTTGTATTGCACAAAACATCAGTGACTTCATATATCCATTACCCTTTTTGTCTGGAGTAGCAGAACGTCACTAGGTCTCTATTTAACTAACACAGATTATGCAGATCACGGTTGAAGTGTATCATTTTAAGGCAAGAAGAAAGTGTAACAGGTATTTGGAGTCTGAAAGATTTTTTAGCAACTGAAGACATTTTCTATATTTTCTACTAAGACATTTGTAAAAATGCAAAATGCAAATGTATTTTCTTTATAATTGATGCTTCTAATGACTAAGTAGTTATTTTTCCAAGGCAAATTTACTTTTTTTTAATTGGAAGTAATACAAGCACAGCAATAGCTATGCAAAACTACAAGGCAATTGATCCCAGTATAGTATACATCCCTTTCGTTAACCTTGAGTGTTGAATTATGTCTAGTCTATGTGTTTATCATGTCTGGGTATGGATACATATATGATTACAAGACTAAACCTCAAGAGACCCATGGTTCAAAATGTCAGCTCTGCATATACTGTAGATGAGAAGGCCCAAAGAAGAAAACAAGCTTGGCATGCTTCTAATTGGTTTTCTTTATTAGCATTCACAGAAATCCCCACAGGCAAAGCCATACACAGTTAAAAGTACTGAGTTCCAACTATTTTTTGCGTAATATAGTTAACCCTTAAGATATAGATTTTAATACAGGCAGGCAATGGCATTGTTGGTTTTGTTATGAAGCTTATAAAATAAATTGAAATGTTAATCCTTCACACGGTAGCCATTCAATACGAAACTCAGCGATTGTACCACAGTATGACTTTCTCCTTCACTTCCCATACTTTCACAGTGATATTCAATCTTCCTAAGAGGCACAGGAGAGTAACTTGATACGTGTATTGCTGTCCTAGAAATTTCAGAGCTTTCAAGGCATAAACATTTATGAAGAACACTTCATGCAACTTCATCTTTGTCGAGGAACTCAGGTCAGATCTACTTTGAATATGCTGAAACAGTATCAGCAGCACATTTCACTTTATAGCTGAGCAAACTTGGGATTTAATATATAGATTATAAAGATAATCAAAATCTATCAAATAAGAAAATAAAAGGTATGTTCAACATTATAAAGTGTAAGTCTTTGATAAGGAACTATAGCACACCTAACTGAAATCATCACCTTGTGGAGGGTCACAAGCAGAGTTATAATGGAAATCAAAATTTTTATTCCTTAACAAAACAAACCAAAACTCAATGAGAGACAACAGAGAAATATCAAGAACAAATCCCATGGTACTGAGACATTATATGCTAAATGCTATCACAGTTTTTTCTTGGATAGGGAGGGAGAATTTAAGCCAAGTGCAATAGAAACAAATTGCCATGAAATATTAACGTCCTGCTGCCTTCTACTATTAAGGGAAAAGAGTAAAACGTGCATAGCTAAATAAAATCTCCAAAACTTGCCTGAGAACTCTATAAATTGAACCATTTTCTAAATGTTAGATATCATATTGTTCTGCTCATAGCCAAGCACTAAGATGAAACATTATAGTGACCCAGACCTGTATTATTTCTTGTTTTCCAAAAATGAAAACTCAATACCACATTCTCAGGACCACACATTTTCAGACAATTACCAGAGCAGCACCTGAAGAACTTGAGGCTACTCTTCTTTCTTTGAAGTGTTCAAAAAATAAAGAAAGATCACAGGTCTGTCCAAAAAATTGAGACAAACAGGAAAAGTGGATACTCTGAAAAATTCTTTGAATACACTATTGAAGTCATCATTGGCTGAACATAATGCTCTTCCCTTTTTCCAAGAGTTGCAGTAAATACCCAACAAATCACTATAAAGATTCACAACATTCAAAACGATTTGAGCAAAGGTGATTTTATGACATCTACAACTAAGAATAATATCTGTCCCTTTGATTTTTGTTTCACTATGTATATAATGAGTACCAACTTCAGTCTTTCATGACTACTGTAAATATTTTGACACTAAAAAAAAAAAAGTTCAATAGAAGAAATCCTACTCAGAAAAATAATCCATTAAAGTAGAAATAAGCTTTTTCTTTGTACACAAACTGCAATTATTATATACTGTTAGTGAACCTTGGACTTTCAATACTTCACCACTTTAGTGTGATCCCATTCCAGCTTCAGAATGAGTTGACAGGGAGTGACAACATAAAATTAGTCGGCTGATATCTGATCTTTGTCAACTTGGGATGAAACTTCTGAATAAGAATTTGTTATAGGAAGCACCATCCTTCCCTGATTCAGTTGGATTCATTATTTATCTATTTTATTTACTATGAGCACTAAAAACATATTGCCTACAAGGACCCCTCAAATAGATCATCTCCAAGTCAAATTTTTTTTACTTGGCAACCGAACAGATGGATCTGTCCATTCCACCTAGGACATAACACTCACAGGGAGGAGATGGTCTTGAAATTAAACACTGTGCCACTAATCAGAAATAATTTTTATTTCTAACAATAAACAATTTAATTTCCATTAGCGCTACCTCACCTTATCCTAAAAGACTTGTATAGATACGTTGGGCTGTAATGATGCGGAAGAACCTCTAGCCTAAAAAAATGTGCAGCAGGCAAAGCAGTACTAGTCTGAATGTAGTTTATTCAGCCTTTGGCCACATGCTACAAGAAACCCTTTCAAATAAATATTTATTTCACTGAACAAGATCTAGATGGCTAAAGTGCTATTCCTGACCTTCAAAGCCTCTGGAGTTGATCCGAGAAGCTGCAACCAGTCCACAGATCTTTGAACATTTTTAGAATGGATCTTATAAATAGAATTCTGAGGTTTTCAAACATGGGTAAATATTTCCTTGATGTGCCCATACACCATGAGAAAGGTCACTTCTCCCATGTCATTCAGTCAAAAACAGAAGTGCTGGGATTCTTTTCTAAACTTGTTTGAGCTAGTGTGACAAATGGAAAATAAACCATATGTGACATCATCTTTAGACGATATACTTAATTCAATACCTACCACAATATAATGAAACAAAAAATGATTAATTCCCAGGACTTTGACCAAACAAAGGTTTCGGGCTTTTTTCCCTTCCCATAAAGGACTGATACAGAGTGTTGCTAGACTGGTAAGGAAACTAATTATCCAAATACATTATCCAAATACATAAAAAGGCCTGCACCCTTTTTATTTAGAATCACAGAATCGAATCATTAAGGTTGGAAAAGACCTCTAATATCATCTAGTCAAATCGCTGACTCATAACCACCATGCCCACTAACCATGTCCCTAAATGTCAAATCTACATGCTTTTTTAAAAGCTCCTGGGATGGTGACTCCACCACCTCTCTGGGCAGCCTATACCAATGCATTACAAATCTTTCTGAGAAGACATTTTTCCTAATATCCAACCTAAACTTTCCCCTAGGGTAATTTAAAGCCAGTACTCTTGTCCTGTTGCTAGTTACCTGGGAGAAGAGGCCAATCTTTCCCTTGCTACAGTCTCCTTTCAGGTCATTGTAGAAAGCAATCAGGTCTCTGTAAGCCTCCTCTTCTCCAGACTGAACAATCCCAGCTCCCTCAGCCACTCCTGATAAGACTTGTGCTCCAGACCCTTTGCCAGTTTCACTGCCCTTCTCTGGACACATTCCAGGGCCTCAATGTCTTTCTTGTAGTGAGCAGCCCAAAGCTGAACACAGTACTTGAGGTGCAGCCTCACCAGGGCCAAGTACAGGGGGCCAATCTCTTCCTTAGCCCTGCTGACTACACTATTTCTGATCCAAGCCAGGATGCTGTTGGCCTTCTTGTCCATCTGGGCACACTAGTGGCTTATTAGTTACAGCCAGCTGTGACTAATATTGACTAATACCTCCAGATCCTTGTCCTCCACACATCTTTCCAGCCACTCTGTCCCAAGCCTGTAGCACTGAATGGGGCTGTTGTAACCAAAGTGCAGGACCCGGCAGCTGGTCTTATTAGGGCTCACACAACTGGCCTCAGCTAAGCAATCCAGCCTGTGAAGGGCTCAGGCAGATCAACACTTCCTCCCAGCTTGGTGTCCTCCACAAACTTACTGAGGTTGCACTTAATCTCTTAGTCCAGATCATCAATAAAGATTTTAAACAGGACAGGCCCCAGTACAAACCCCTGGGCAACACCACTTATGACCAGTCACCATGTGGATGTGACTCCATTTACTACCACACTCTAGGCCCAGCCAGCCAGCTAGTTCTTTACAGGTACAAAGAATGTACCTGTCCAAGCTGTGGGCTGCCAGCTTCTCCAGGAGAATACTGTGGGAGACAGTATCGAAGGCTTTGCTGAAGTCTAGGCAGACTATATCAACAGCCTTTCCCTCAATCATTAGGCAGATTACTTTACTTTTTTATACTTAAAGAACTGCTTATTGTTATAATCGCCATGGTTTATAATGTAAAACCATATTACAGACAGAGATGTTTCTTTTTACCAAAGAGAAATTCAGTAAGAGATTCACAAAAGCAATAAATAAATAAATAAATAGAGGGCAGAAATCTCCTCCTGCAATCTTCAAGTCTATTTCTCTTTAGAAAATGTCTTCAGCAATTTCCATTTGTAGACATTTGTTTTTTGATAGCAGATTATTACAGAAAATAAAGCTTCAGAATGAATTTGAAATGTATTTTGCACCAGCCATAGATCTGGCCCAGTGCATCTGTCACTTTACCATATGTGTACTAGAATTAATCTTTATACTGTGCCAGGCTTCCCCCATAGCTTCACACTAGAGCAGATCACAGAGAGTTATTGGATTTATTATCCTTTTATTGATCTTCCAAAGGCATTTGGATGGATTGATTCTGATACGCTGCTCCTTAGACGTATTAGACAGATTACATAAACAACAAATTTCAGAGCAGCTGACTGTGACCAGGTCAATATCTCACAGGAAGTTCTTGCTCAAACATACCCATCCCTTGCCAGGAGCATGTCAGTCTTCTGATCTACAGCTGTCGACTAATGATATACAAAACAGACTACAAACTGGGGGATTTAAAGCACCCTAATTTTGTCTTCTGAAATTAGACTATATTTGTGTCTTAATAATATGCTGCTTTGCATAAATACTCTGAAATACTTCATTATTCTACTGTTATCTAACTATCAAAAGGAAATGTGTCTTCAAAGATGAGTCACTTTTGTATTACCACTTTTTGCTTTCAAACCTGCCAACTTCTGACAAAATGGACAGCCCTCTGCAGGATGATTTAGTTTTAATTGTGAAGCAGAACAAAAAGAATAAAGCACATTTAGCAACTTTTTAAAAGGTGACATGATAGACTCTGACAAGGGAACGTGAGGCTTATCACAGAAAATCCAAAGCCTAACATAGTTTTTCCCTTACTATGTTAAATACATCTCATGCTTGTGAACTGCTCTCCTTGCAACAGGTCTCATCACACTGCCCAGTAATTATGGGCTACTTCTCTTTGTGATCCAGGCACATTCCCTATGGAGAATGTTACTTAGAAGTGCTTATACCGTACAAAAACCAATGTTACGCTCAGCCAAGGACTGTGTACAAGGGCTGATCCAAAAGCAATGCCTCCTGTTTTATTATATTGGCCTACAATGTCAGAGGTGGATGTTGGTGGTATGGTAGTAGAGGTTGGACCTTCCCACCAATATTCCGTTACATTTTCTTGCCCTATGACAGACAGCAGCAGAGGGGCAGTCTGACAAAGTAGCATCTGACATGGAAATGTGTGTGAAGCAAAGGTGTGTCATTGAATTCCTCCATGCGGAAGAAATTTTACCCACTGACATTCATTGATGCTTGCTGAATGTTTTTGGAGATCAAATAGCAGATGTGAATACACTGAGGTGGTGGGTGGTGTGTTTCAGCAGTGGCAATAGTAATGGGAAAGACAAGCCACATTCTGGACGGCTGTGCAGATTTTTATGGGAATGACATGCAGCATCTTGTTCACCACTGGCAAAAATGATATCTACTGGTGGTAACTATGTTGAAAAACAGCGTTTTGAAGCTGAGAACTTGCTCTGTCAAACAGCATTTTTGTGCTCTTTGTATCTGCTGTAGTTTTCATGGAAATAAACGGGAGGCATTGCTTTCATAGCAATCTACGTATTTCTAAACCTGAAGTTTGGCTCCACCAACTCCGCTTTCATTGGATTTGTAGGAGCTACCCAGCACAATCCTCCTGAAAGTGCAGGTCTTCTCCAGGCACGGCAGGCTGGGCTAACCAAACCACTAATTCAAGTGTTTCAAGTCTAGGGATGGAGGAGCCTGTAATCAGGCTCTTTGCCTTGTCTTTTCTGTGTTTCAGCTCTCATCTGAACTGAAGAAAAGGCTGGGTAGGAGGGAGAGAAGAAGACCACAGTGCAAAAGTTTAGAGTGCTTGCCAGATGCTGTCTCAAACTAAACAAGAAATAATGAGGAAGAGGACTTAATCCCACTTTTCATTAGATTTATTTAGAACTCCTGAAGCTAGATTTCAGCAGTCCAGGTTACCTTTTTGTCTTCAAAGGACACACCAACCATGAAAAGGAAATGCAATAGTTTTGGCCAGTTCCTCCAACTCTTTTTGTTTTGTATTATAAATATGAAATTATAATAAATATAATGATTAGACCAGCTGCAAAAAGAGCAAAAATGCTGTTCCATATCTTTTTTTTTTTTTTTTTCCCCTGCATTAAATGCTCAACACACTTACCAGTTCCCCCTCAAGAAAACATCCTAGCTGCCAGGCCATGGATGATTCTGGCTACATTTTGGTACTGAGGACTTCATGAATTTTTCAGCTATGAATACCTGATGAACATTTCAAATCTAGTTTGTGTCTGTCGTTTGAATAGACAACTGGGGAGTATCTCCCATGTTAACTTCGTCTGAAATGAAATGAGTTCACATGCTCTACGATCACTTCATGATGTGACTGAAAGCACAAAAAATGGAGATGATTTTTTTTCTGCAAGTCTGCTTTATGTGTACCCATGTGAATTCCTTCTGGTGTCAATGGAGACAACTTATAACTGAGAAGCAGCCTGAGCCAAGGTTTTGAGATGGGTGGCTGAATTATTGATCAGAGAATACTAAAAGAAAGGATAACAAGTATACTCAGAGAAACTTATCCACTGGAAACATTTCCCTCAGTAAATTTAGAATAACTTCAGAATTATTAAAAATAAACTAAAAAGGAACTGGATATTAAGTTAATCTGAATATTTTCCAGAACAATTGAAGACACCAGCCCAAAGACAAATTTATAAATGTACAGAGAGATAGAAATAGCAGGTACTTTTTTCTGTTGGTACTGTGAATACAAAAAAAAACAAAAACAAACAAACAAACAAACAAACAAACAAAAAGTATAGTGTAGTACAGAAAATAGTCTTCACACCATAAGTCCTCACCAGGACAGAGGACTTCTCATTTCAATCATGCAACTCGCAAAAGGAAAAAGTTTTACAAAATCTTTGAGAACATGTGGCTTTTTTTCACATAATTAGATAGACCCTAAAGGTGAACAACAAAGAAGAAAAATGAGGAAAATGAACTTACTCCTTTTGAGGTACTTAAAAGTTCCTCTATAAAGTCTTCTAAGAATTCAAAGTTTACCTGAAGGTATTTCAACTCTCATCTCTTCCCATCTAGACCCATGCATTTCTGAAGGACTAGAAATTCAGAATTCATAGTTCACTGCCTTCACTATTAAGGGAACAATTGATCCAACCCTTGCATGCTGGGATTTTCAAAGAAGCCTGAGGTAATAAAGCGTTCAAATTACATTTAAATTCAATGGGAGTAGACTTCTAATTCCTTAAGGCCTGATGAAAATTATATCTGTAACTTCCAATAACCTGAAACCAAAGAAATTAAAATTTTGAAAGACTTTCTGTGAACTAGCAACTATTGATTATTTAATGTCTGATTAAAATTTCTTAATAACTGCCTCCAGAACTTCACAGTAGGAACATTAGCACACACATTTCTATTTTTCATAAACATCAATTCTACCTGACATTGTGTTTTATTCAACATGAAAGCTATCTGGAAAGTAATCCTGCAGAGTGGTAGGCAAAGTCATAAAAGCTATCAAATGAATGCTACCAACAAAAATTTAGCTAAACAAGGTAAGATATGGTCCTTCCATAACAACATATATTAGAAAGTGAAATATTTTCATTTCAGATAGAAGGTAGAGATTTAGACTCATATCCCTGCTTCCATATAAGCACAGCAAGAGGCATTCGGGAGTCCAGTTATTCAGTTATTCCAGAACGGGTTCTCCTATTCCCACGCAGTACACTCTTCATAAACAGAAAGGTAGAAAATCCTTGCTTTTGTCACAATGTAATGCAAAATTAAACAGCCCAACACTATTTCATGAAAACAAATTCTTGGCTTTCATCCAGCTCTATGGTCCAGTCTGTGACCTTCAGTCATGAGCAACTAGTATAATACTCCAGAAATGAGGCCCTACACTGACCCACAGTAGAAAGCCAGTGGTCACTCCTCTCTTGCCCAAGGCAGAAGTAGTACACCCATGACCTTTTATTATGGGGACATCAAGAGGCAACTTTACCAACATTTCTCAGAAGTTTTTAGCCAGTTGTAATTCTTACTTTACAATTCAAAAATTCTGAATACCACAATTATTGGTTGTGCAGACTTTATGTTCGTAACACAGGAAGAGATCGCACAGATTTCACTGTAAAGTTGTCTGTCATTCTTTAGTTGGTACTTTCAGGGCTGGGAACATCTGCAAAGCATGAGGTTTGGGAATTCCTCTGTAGAAGTATTAGAATGGGAGGAAGAGAAACTTGTGTTTGACCTAATGAGGAACAAATATCTAAAAGCAAAGATATTCTATTGTTTCAGTGCAGAAATACAAAACAGCATTACTTGTTTGCACACCAGGTCAATTTTATTTCTGCTCTAAACATGGAGAAATGAAGGCACTGGGAAACCGTGCAACTTTCCGGAATGAAAAAAATGTTAAGAACTAAGGCCAAGATTCCCAACCAGCTTGTATCTTGCTTACAACTGCTCTCACTGAGTTCACTTGCTGTGCAGGGCATGTTGCTTTTGCCCTATTAACCAAGTAACCCAGTGAAGAAATCTTCCTTGTTATGTATAGTTGGCTGTAGTACATGCCGTGTGCACAATGAACAGGAAATGTATGTGAGTAATTACCACTGTAGATGCTTGATATACTTTTTAGTTGCACATTAAGTTAGAAAAATAAGGTAGTTGTATTTGTCTGTTTTAAGTAGATGCACGCTTCAAAAATCTCTGTTGCACATTAAACTCTGACACAAGCAGAAAAATGGAAAAAATCTTAAGGGGCCATGTCCCATGCAATATATCCAAGCATGAACTGCCGCAAGTTTATAGAGCAAAGTAAACACTTTACAATATTTGTAATCAACATAGGGAGTCTTTTATCGCTTTGCAGAAACCTACGCCAAGAAGAAAATGTAGCTGTTTTATTTTGTAACGACACAGCATGCTGTTAGTTTGGGTATAATGCCAAAAAACTCCGTAGCGATATTCAGGAAAGAATTGCCTGGAATCCCTTCAATGTCTCAAAATTGAATCTGAAAGGATTGAACTCCCTTCCCCTCCCACCCTGAACTACCCCAAAGGACTTTCAATGGACTATATAATGAGTAGACCCATGGGAATACAGTGAGGAACTTTATGATCATTTAGGTCTGACCTACAATATATGGCAGGTTAGAGACCTCCTGGCCCTTCTGTCAGCTATAGGCAACCACCTTGGAATTTCTCCTGCTGTGGTTTCTTGCCTATTCATCAAAATCACTCTCACCCTCTCTCCCCAGCGGTTTTAAGATCACACTATTGCTCCACGTGAAGCCTCTTCCCTTTCTGCCAAGACTGGTATGAAATTCAACCAAAAGGACATGTTATCTTGCACCTCATATCTAGAGGCTTCAGATACAAAGTGGAGAGGGGGATGAAGAGGGATCAAAACTGGGTGAAGGAAGGTGCGAGGCAGCCTGCATGGCTGTGGCACAGTGCAGCCCTGGAGAGAATTGGAACAGAGCATACTCATCATCTCCTTGCATGCAAAACATAATAAAAGACAGTTTTTACTCAGTGTCCCAGAAGAACTGCTACATAAACATTTTACAGTGGTTCCTACCACCCCAACAAACAATCAGCATCTCCAGCACTCAAATATGCTACAGGGAAATATTACTCCTCTTCTGGAAGGTTTCAGAGCTCAGAATGTGAACTCAATCAGAATGTGAGCTTTGGAATTGAAAAAGACAGCTACACAGCCCAATGCTAAGCAAAATCATCCAACAAAGTCTAGTTCCTGAGACATTAATTATAATGAAAAATGGAGTTATAGTCTGATTTTTGCTTTGGAACTCAGCAACTGGCACATAAATATGTGTTTATATATACACATACACACATGCACATCTGCTTTATTAAAAGTAATGTCTCACTTGTCATTTCTAAATGTTATCACACTGCATCATATGCATGTTGTGTACATATAGCTATTACTTCCATTTTATGCTGTTAATGACAAATCTGACAAAAAATTCACCCTTTTCCAGCAAGACTCCCGACATCAGCACAGCATTCTCAGTGTAGGTACTGCAGTAACCACTTTGTTCATCACACAGGGATGGGAATGTTATCATTTTTCACGGAATAAGTGAAAGGTCAGAATATCTCACAGCCCATCATACACTTACTTGATTAAACTGCCGCCACCTTCAACTCACATCAAGCACACAAACATGTCTGCACAAAGTAAAAACACAGTCCAGGCCTCTCATATATTTATGTGGTTGTAATAACTAAGTATTAAAATATGATAGCGCAGTATTAACAGATGCAAAGGATAAAAGGTTGAAAATTAGATTTTTTTCTATCTTCCATAGAACTCTGAGAATAGCTAACCACTTCAGTTCCACTTCTCCATCTCTGAAATTTGCATAGGGAACAACCCTAAAAAAATGCATAAATATAAACAAATAAATTGCATAGGCTGACAAAGTATGGAGCTTATTAAAAATAATAATTAAAAAAGGGCAATAAAAAGCCAACCCATATTAACTCCTAAAAAATGGTCTGCTGTTTTTTCCCATTTTTCACACAAAAAAGCCAGCCATCTACCCCTCTGGATAGCAATACTACTGAGTACACACTCTATGTTTTACAGATATAATACTATGTGATATGCCCCTTGCTAGTTAAGTTTAACCAAGTCATATACTCCTTTACAAGATTAATATTGCTAGTTCATGGACAATGCTGTATAATTATTCTCCCCCCAGAATAATATAAACTATTCTTATAGGTGGAAATACACATATTTTAAACTGTTTCCCAGCAGAAAGCCACTGGTTGTACCTATATGTACAGTACCTACCAGATTTTTTCTGTGTTGATCTAACTAACAAGATGAATAAAGTTGTTCTGTTGATTTGATTCTGTTATTTCTTTTAAATGTGTAAACTCTTAGCAGTGTGCATAGCATTAATTCCCTCCCCCCCCCTCCACCCCATAGATGCCATTTCAGACATGTTCACATAAACCCAGACAGCAAATGACTTCATGCTGTCTTGTCCTTCTAGTAGTTGTGATCTGGCCCTGAACATTAACATGAAGCAATATGAAGTTTCCTGTTACACTTTTTATTGCTTTTGAATCCAGCCTGATACTTCACCTTAACCTTCTAAGTACAGCATTAATCACATCCTCATTGTTTGCATTCACAGAAGGGTAGCATAAAAGTGAGGAAAACAATGATTCAGTACTTCACAAAATCTGAAACAACACGATCTTTTGTCCTTTCCACTCACCCTTTTAAAACTACACTGATACCAATTCTTACTAAAACAAATCACTACTAAGTTACAGTGCTTTCAAACCAATTAGGGAAAAAAAAAAGGCATCTGAAGACATGCAAAAATATGTAAAAGCTTCAAGATGAAACACTGAATCAGGCTATTCTTTCATTTATTCTGATGCATTCCGATGCTGTTTCAAAATGTGTTTTCTGTTTCCTTGTTAGCATTTAAAGTATCTTAAGATCACTCGGGAGAGAATAAAAGATAATAAATATAGTTCTCTGTTCAGGATTTGAGAAAAAAGCTGTTCTACTGTGCTGCTTGCTCTTTCATGTCTTTACTCCTTCGTCCTGTAAGTATTCCTGTTCTGACAGGGGAAATAAGTTACTCTGTCCTAGAATTTCTGAAGCTAGAACAAAACTGCATCTCTATTATAAAATCTCACAGAGTTGTTAAGCAGCTATAAAATGCTACAAAAATAACATATTTCTCAGTACACAACAGGAAATTGTAGGTAATTTCCATTAATATGGTAAATAACTTTCTTTTGGATTCATTCCTACTAAGTCCTTGTAGAAAATTCCTGTGGGACTGAAGAAGTCATTCAGGATATTAATACTGTTTAATTTTGCAATTAGTAAGACATTTCATTTGACCTGAAAGTTCACCAAGTTTCAAACCAGGCTGAAAGTAAAGAGTGTTTCTCACTTAAGGAAAAAAATTGTGTTAAACTTCAAGAAAAAATGAAACCATAAATGGCATATAAATGTAAATATTAATTAAACAAAAAATAATTATTAAACCTTATTCTACATATTTAGTTGGTTTTATATTTTATGACTAAAGAAAGATAGTTTAAAACAGATTATCTTTTCACAGAAGGAAGATGTTGATCAAGGCCTCTGGTTGCTACTTCCATTCATTCTGCCAATGGAACCTTTGCTTGTATAGAACTTACTTTAAATAAATGATTTATTCAAATGTTTTTAAAAATCAAAAATTCGATTTGAACAATTTTAGAGACATTATCACTGTTCTAACTTAGAACACTTCTATCTATTCAATGCAGCCCTTTGGAAAAAGAACAAAATTGATCAGAGAGAACATAAACCATTTCAAATATATCTCTCAAATTTCACCAGCGCTCTTTAGAGCTCAAAAAGATTTCAGACTCCTCTCTCTCTTTCAGATAAAAGTTTAGGGACTGCAACCTGTGGTAAACTTTAAACTAAAGGCTTCTTGCTAAAGAAAATTAGCGAGTAACCCAGTTTACATATAACAAAATATGTTCAAAGCCAAAACACAAATGGCTTACAGCTTAGATACTGGAAATTCATTAACAGCAGCACCCAGCAAATTCCTGGAACAGTACCTACACTACTGCCTCAGTACCTGAGCCTTCACTTCACTTCTGGGTCGCAGTGGGATTACTTCAAGAGTGAAGCTACTCCCTGTGTTAGCATCTGTTAAATGAGATCCATAATTACAGCTGGCAGTTGGAAAACTGAAGCAAAAATGAATTAGCATTTCAAATATTTCACCACACAAATTATTCCCATGTCACCAATTACAGTCCCATCTGTACAAAATGGTACCAAAAATACTTATATTTTAATATCTTTTCCTTTCATCAAAGTTCTCTAAATATTTTGCTCGTATTAAAAAATAAATTAACAAGACTGTTTCTTCAGCACCAATCACCCTATCAAATGGTCAGTGCTGCTATCACCAGCAGCAACATGTTAACATAATGCAAAGTATTTTTTAACACTGAAGTAAATCCATTTCAACAGCAGTATAATTTTCATCATTTTTCCATTCTTGACCACCTTAAAAATACAGATTTTTTTCCTAAATCAAAGGGTTAATATGAATATGCTATCTGATAGAAACAAACAGGAAGGTAAGTTGTCTTAGAAAATGAGATTCTTCTATAAACTCAGGCATATTCTAGAGCTTTTTTTCTTTCTTTTTTCTCCTTTATGTGATAATGCTCATTCACTTCAGGTTTTATGAAACTCAAGCTAATAAATCCTCAAACTCTGAATACGCTGTTAGAGAAGAAAGTTGGAGCAGCCCCAGTCATTTATGTTTGTTTTTAGAGGAAAACTCATCTCGAGGACAAAAGCAGTTCAAAAGTATATGCCAACTTTTCTACAGAATGTATGCTGTGCCTCTGAAGACCAAATCTCTTTCTACTGCAGTTCTTGGGCCTCGTCAGGGAGCCTGAGGAAAAGACACTTGTACAAGCCAAAACAGCCTAGATACCCACTACATTCTATTAAAAGGAAAAATCATAATACTATGCACATTGTTTTATTTATGTGTTGGTTTCCATGCATGCACTGTAACATTATGGGAAACACAGAAAGCATAGTATAGAAATTTTACCAATTACTGTAGAACCTGTGGGAAAATAAAGAAAAAGCTCTGAACTGAGAAAAGCAAACATCAGTAAAGAAGGTTTGTTTTATGTTTTATGAACATCCTAAGTGTCTAATTTACTACTTCTCTATGCAATGTGAAAGCCAGAAAAAATCGTGTTGAACTATCTGGACTCAGTAATTCTGGAAAAAACAGAATGAAAACTCTAAAATCAGAATATAAACAGATACATGAAAATAAAGAATCGTACAGCAGCTTTATCTCAGAACTCTTGTTAAGTTCAAAGAAAAATTAAACTGCTTTAAGCTCCGTACAAAGGTAAATAATTTACGAACACAGCAGGAAGAGTTCATCAGAAGCAGGCAGTTGAGAGAAGTTTCAGAGATGGAGAAGTTTGAGAAAAACACTGCTGTCAGGAAGGAGGGAACAACAAACAGAATACTTTCACGCTGTCACATTTCAGAGCTTTATTTTACATTACCAATTTAAAACGTAATGATGCACATGACATAGTTGTGTGTAAGCTCTTCACGTGCTTGCTCATGGGGTACCAGCAGCTCAAAAACATTTTCTCAGACAAACAGGACGAGCTGCAAGTAGAGTCATTTGGAGAATCTCCTCCACAACAATCTGCGACATATGTTGAAGCAGCAGATGACCTTTGCCTGGCTATGACACTCCTGTTATGACACAGTATGTTTATTCTACAGCAGTGTAGTCAGAAGCCTGCGTCATAGGAAATCTCTACTGTAACTTTCCATGGAAAAGTATTTTAAAGTCTTCCTCAAATCCTATGAACCTATAAAAGCCCAAATATTGGAGCTCAGACCCTGCTATGAGTTATGTTTTTCAGTGCCAGAATTCTGTGTAACAATGCCAGCTTATTATACCTACTATCCGGCTGATCATTTGCCATGAGAACAAATTGCTCTTCACAACGTGGACAAACTGTTTTTCTCTGTAATAAAATCTTAAACTTTTAAGTTGGATTTTGTAGGTAACTGATGGCCCAGCTCTTTGGGATAAATACACATAAAAGTAAGTGCTCCCACAGTTCGCCTATCAACTAAAATCATTTTCCATTGAGGACATGCATATGTAAAATCACGGAGTGACCAGTGTGAGTACACACACAGAGCTGCTTCCTCACTTATTCAGGGGAACAAGGCAAAAATGCTGTTAGGAGTAACACAGAGTGCAGTGTTTCCTCCCTCTCACTCCCAGCTCAAACGTCAAGCTGGCAAATGCAGGGTTCATCAACTGGAGCATTTAAAAATAAGCCTACAGAACAAGAAGGCAGGCAGGCAGAGAGCAGAACCTCGGAGCTGATTCACTTGACAGCGGACACTGCACCGCTCTGCAAGGGAAGGAGTGCTTCTATTTAACAACTGCTCTTCCTTCTACAGGAGGAGCGCCGGGCCAGAAGCGGCATCAAAGCAGACAGACAAGATGACCGCTTTTTTTCCTCACAGAATGAGAACCCAAACAAAACCGAGCCCCCGAAACCATTATCTTGAAAAACAGAAAAGATCTTCGTGAAGCACAAAGTCAGCACAGGGACAGCAGGTGCTGCCATTCTGCGCTGTTCGGCTCAGGGATCTCTTTGTGCGCTCACAGAAAGAAAAACAGTCCCATTTGTAGACCTCACGGGGAAACAAAGAACTTCAACAAGGAGCTGCGATACACATCTTTCGCCATTAAACGTCTTCACCAGGAGAGAGGGAAAAATCTCCCCCCGCTGTAAGCAGCCGCGGACACCTTTTGTTCACTGATAAATATTTGCCTTTGTCTTTTGTGATAAGGTCTGCTGCCTTCATTTCACACAGAAAGGGCCCGCTTGTTTCTGGATAGAAAACATTTAATTAAGATCATTTCCGATTCCCTTCCCCCCCGCCCCGTGCGCCAGGGAAAAAGGCAACCAACGAGAGGAACACCGGCACTGCTTCCTCTGGGGGAGAATGAGTGCCCAGCAGACACCAGGCGGCCAAGTGCGGGGGCACTGAATGGGGGCACTGGACAGGGGCAGCAGGGGCCCCAGCAGGGGGTCTCGGCTCGGCTTGGCCTGGCTGGGTGGAGGGGTGAGACAATTTGTCACTCTTTCTTTTTTTCCTGCATGGCATTAGACTGAGAATTCACCTATTCCATACATAGGAGTCAGACTTCACAAAACAATTTCCACTGTTGAAATAGTTTGAAATATTGAACAGAAAATCAAGGAAACAGCATCATAGCACTGTATTTACACATACATGAGGTACACAGCTTCCAAAGCTGCTATCCCTCATATGTCCGTTCACTTGCTGGAATTAATGCTCTTCGTTACTGACTGCCTGCAGCACCCGATTCTGAAATATTCCTGTGTGCCACCCACTTGGAGCAACATTGTCACACGTGGGTTCACCTGCAAAGCCCAAGCCACTCTGTCACCTCCCCATAAACCCCTTTTGGACAACACATCCAGATTTCTCACGTCCCCCTGCATGAAATTTTGCTAAGAATCATCAACAAAATATTCAGGAATACTAAACTAAAAAAAAAAAAGATGATATGACAAGAGACAAATACAGCAAATATGCTGAACTAGGAAATACACAAGAAGTTGGGAGAGAGAATCGTTCCTACAGTCCAGACATAAAACAAGGAGATGAGCTCATGATGCAGACATGTCACAGTTCTCAGAGATTCTCATTTGGTTAAATATTTAGAAAGAAAAAAATCACATTTTTTTCCCCTTTGAATCTTAACACAATAAACTACTTTTCTGTAGGAGTTGTATCAACTTTCAGAGAGTAAAACTATTTTTTTTTCCCTTCAGGAATACCGAGGTTTGTATTTCATTAATTAATTTCAAGAATTCTTCATTGTGTGACAGTAAAGACATCACAATAAAGAGAGAGAGAAAAAAAAGAAGTTAATGTAAATAAATCAATGTCACTCTATCCCTCTCCAGCCATCTGTCTCCCTATAAATACAGACACAAAATATCAGAATTTGCTAAAAGCAGCTATGCTAAAAGTCTATCACATTATTGTTCCAAGTGAAAAACGAGAGCAAAAAAGTGCTACCAGTATCATCTTACCTGCCTTTTAGGGAAAAGTGTAAAAAACACAACACACAAGAAAGACTGCAAGCTGAGAATGCGTCTGGATTAGCCACAGCAATTGACCAAGTGAAAATGAATCACTCACTTTTTCTTGAAATGAAACAGATTTCTCCACTTCATACTGACACATCAAAAATATGATCACAGCTCAACTTGAAATTACAATACTACCGTACTCCTCAATGCTCTCAGCAGGTTTGCTCATCAAAGCATTCTTTTAACAAGAAGTACTTTTATGATCCCATAAATGTTGTGCTAATAGTTTTGAACTGAAATGTAAGTGCACTTTACTTTAAGGTGCTTTGTACAGTGCCATTTGGTAAACTCACTCATAGCAGATAACCAAGAGTCCCATTTTTAATCTCCGTTAGTAATTAAAAGTTCTAAATTAGATTCCTTGCTAGAAGTCTTGATCTTTCTAAAATTTAAGCCTGAAAGTAAAGTTTATTTTGCTAGCACCACCACAAATTTCACAGAAGCATATCAAGGCGACCCTTGATGTATAAAATCAGTACCTAAAGGACAGTATTTTTAAAGCAACAGTAATACAAAATCTTTGGTATGTCTCTAAGCAGAGGGACACAATAAAGGATACATTTACATTTTTATAGGGGAAGAAATTCTGTAGCAAATGGTAATGACTGTACCACAAACAGGGTATTGTCTTTTCACAGTTTGTGTGAATTTGACAACAAAGAAAGCCATAAACAAGACAAAAGAATGTAATGGGATTAATACAAGATTATCTTAATTGATCCTTTACATAAGTACAGTGAAACCACATTCACTTAAGAGCATTCAAGAGGATAATGAGTAAGCGGGAATTACCTAACTGTAACTCAGCACAGGGCTCATGGTATCAAACAACCATGTACGATATTGGACACAAGTTAAACTAAGATAAAGATTAAACGCTTCTCTCACTTACAGAAGGACCACCAAGAGATCTACCTATGTTGCAACTTTTGTTTATACAGCAGGACAGATAATAATAGCTGTAAACTGAGACTACTCTATTCCAGGGACAATTATCTTAATATACACTTGTGTTTCTAGAAAAGTGAGACAAAGCCTTTTCCAAAGGTGATCTGGGTTATATTTTTGTCTATAAACTCTGCACCTAGAACCAAAAAGTTTCTATTTATCAAAGAAAAGAGGGAGGATCGCTTGTAAGTGGTTCAAATATATTTAAGAAAGAAGGAAGTGCTCTAAGTACCTACTCCAATATCTGGCCACTGTGTAAATAACACTTGACTAAAAAACATTAACTGTTAATAATGAAGGAAAGCTAGAAGCTTTACTTAATGAGCGACGGATCATAAGTTAATCTTCACTTTATCAACTCAGACAAAGAAAGAAACAAAGGCAAATACTTAACAAACAAAATATGCCTATTACTGGCAGGTCTGGCATGTTCCTTACAGAACAGAAAAAATATTTATATAAAGCTTTTCCCTAAGAAAACAGTTTCATATCTAGATCACAACTATTACTGTTATTTTTGTTCCATTGTATATTTTTGTTATTTGGGTTTTTGAGGTGCTGTTTTAACTGAAGTCATCTGTTCCAAGCCATATACTCCCACACAGATGCTGTTCACATTGTATATTCCCAATAGCCCAAGATTATATTTTCCAAATGAAGATTTATATATTGAGACACTGTCTAAGTATGCAGGGATGGGATGAGGAAAACCAAAGCCCAACCAGAGCTGAATCTGGCAAGGAGTGTGAAGACAAAGAAGGGCTTCTACAGATACTTCAACAGCAAAAGAAAGACCAGAGATAACGTGGACCTGCTGCTGAAATGAAGCAGATCACATGGTGACAGAGGATATGGAAAATGTTGAGGTGCTCAGTGACTTTTTTTCCTTGGTCTTTACTGGTAAGATTTGCCCTCAGGCATCCCCGGCCCCTGAAACCCACTGTATATTTTGGAGCGAGGAAGTCTATCTAACCTTTGGTGGAGGAGAGTCAGATTAGTGAACATCTAAATGAACTGAGCTGGAAATAAATAAGTCCCTGGGACCTGATGGAGTTACCCCATGAGTGCTGAGGGAGCTGGATGATTTCACTGCAAGGACACTGTCAATCATCCCTGAAAAGCTGTGGCAATCTGGAGAGGTTTCTGAGAACTGTAAGAAAGTAAATGTCAGTATATCAAGAAGGTCAAAAGTAAGGACGTACAGGACAGTCGGTCTCACCTCAGTCTCTGAGAAGTGATGGAACAAATCCTCCTGAAAAACACTTCCAAACACAATAAAGACAAGGAGGTGGTGGAAATATTCCAAATAAGGACTCCAAGAGAAAAATTGTGCCTGATCAATCTGAGAGCCATCTATGACTCAATGAAAGGTCTGGTTGAGTGGACACAGAGAGAACAGTGAATGTTTACCTTGACTTCAGTATGAGATTTTACATGATCTCAAGTAAAAATCATAGACAAAGTAATGAAATATGGACAAGATAATTGGACAGAGAGGTGAACTGAAAACTGGCTAAACTGACAGGCTCAAAATGTTGTGACCAACAGAACAAAGCCCATCTGGAGGCAAGTTCCTCTGTTCTAGTCCTGGGGTTGATACTGTCATTTATCATCTTCATCAATGAATCAGACATTAGGACAGAGAGAACTCATCAGCAAGTTTGCAGATGCTGCAAAACTGGGAAGAGTGGCTGAAACACCAGAGGGTTGTGCCATTTAAAGTGACTTCAACCAGTTGGAAAAATGGGACAAAGAATCTCATAAATTTCAGCAAAGGGAAGCTCTGATCTGAATCAGGTCTGGGAGTGAATCCAGCAGAAACAACCAAGCTGCTGACTGTCTGGAGCACAGGACATATCAGGAGAGGCTGTGATAGCTGGGCCTTCTAAGCCCAGAGAAGACACAGGGCAAAGAGATGTCACTGCTATATGCAACTGCCTGACCAGAGAAGGAGGAGCCATACTCTTCTCAGAGCTCCACAGTGAAACAATAAGCAACAAATACAAGTTGGAATACAGAAAATTCCAATCAAATATGAGCATTTATTACTACTATTGTTGTATTTTTTTTTACCATAAGAGTGGTCAACCACTCGCACAGACTGGCTGTGGAATCTCCACCCTTGCAGATACTCAGGATTTGATTGGATGTGGCCCTGAGCAAATGGATTTCATTATATCTACTTTGAGTAAGGGATTGGGCTAGAGACCTACACAGGTCCTTTACAGCCTCATTTATACTGTGATACTGGAATCGCTTTCACTGCAGAAGCAGTAAGAATATAACTCATAAACAACATTCCAAGCACAAGTACATGTAGTACACACAGGAGCTTGTAACTGTTTAGTTCTTGATGAAACTTAACAAAAAAAAAATAAAAAATCAGAGAATCATCACTGCAAAACTATCAGCATGAAGTCACCTTTATCATCAATGACTAGTTTAAGAGATTTACATAACTGGTACTTCTTTTATCAAGTACATAACAAATCACATAAATACAGTGGTACGCTTTTCACATCTGACACCTTTGATTGTTATCAGGTAGACAGAAGGCTTCTTTTCCTCACAGATATTTGTAGAGAACCACCTGCTAACTCCTCACAATGACTCCTGAATGTGCTACAATATACATCAATAATATTAAGAGAAACTACAACAAAAATCAAAATAAATCAAAAGAGTATTAATGCCAGAGAAGAGTCCCAAAAATATTTACCAGGCATGTGCATGTGTGGTGGAATGGGGATGGGCAGAAGTTAAAGCTGGTGTTTGCATTATACTTCTAATTCTTGTTCTGAGTAAGCTTGTGAACTCCAGCAGATACAGAGATGTCCATCCTTGGCCACCATCACTAATGGCAGAACCTGAATGGTGAGGGGATACTCTGGGCCAGCATTCAAAATCAGATCAGTTGTTGAAGTACCACAGCTCTATTCATAAATATAATGCCTATACAAGTAAAGCCTCTCTCCACCACCTTCAGCTTTGGCACCAAGCTTTCCTAACAGGAGAGCTTCCCTTGTAAACCTGCACAGCACTGTGCTGAGTGGAAGCACTGGCTGCAGAGCCTCCTTTGCCCATTAACCCATTCCACAGAACAGACATGTCTTGTAGGCTTGGGATTTAGACCTCAGATAGGCACTTCCTTCTGGCTGGGATCTTCTCTCCTCAGACCAGACCTGGGGTTACTGTTTCCTTGAGTACCTCCAACTGGTTGCAGGTAGGTGCTGGTTTGCTACTACTGGAACTGATGGCAGATTAGGGTGTTCTGCTGTTTGTTCAGGTAGGAGGAAATGACTGGAACAAAAGCCTGAAAATATGTAAATTTATACGCTTACCAATACTTCTCTGAAAATCATCATTCCTTGGAAGCTAAATAAAAAAGCAATTTATCTTTGCAGTCCACGCCTTCTGTATGCTCCAGCCGCTCTCCCTAGACAAATATTGTCAGTGAGTGTTCCCACACATGAGGGATTTTTAACTGTTTACTGATCCTTAGTTCTCTAGATGCCAGCTAGACAGATGTGCTGTATCACTTCACATTGGATTCCAAACACTAAATGCACTGTTATTTGGTGCTAACATCATGGACTTTCTCCAGTAAATTCAAGGGTTAAAACCACAAAAATAATAAAGTGCATAATTATGTAATAACATCTTTTTTTTTCTTTTTCTTTCTTTCTTTTTTTTTTTTTTTTTTTTTTTTTNTTTTGGTAGAATTAACCCTAAGAGGAAATTAAACTACAGACATCCAAAGTAGTTTTCATTCAGCACTTCTACTGGAATAATAGAACCTGCACTTTTTGGCACTATGCTTGATGACATACAAATTTATCAGAAGATATTTCCTTGCCCTGAAGACTTCATATGTGTTTGAGATACCTAAGCAACCTCTCAATCAGTGGTTTAATACACTGGCTAGTGTTTCAGAGAGTTCCTATGTGCTATAGCAGTTAATTTTCTCCAGGGCATGAGTTTTAGGTTACATTTTTGTTGAAGAGAAATACATTCCAAATGTCATTCGAGTGCTTTCTCCTGCCTGGCAATCCCTCACAGGCATCATTCTGCACATCTTTTACTAGGGAGTTAAGATGGGCATCTTCATTCTTTCCTACTGGGCTTTTCCTCCAAAAGATTAATTTCAGCCTTCCTTGTTTGCTTTCTGCTGGGCTTGTATTCCCAGGCTACTTCCCTAGGAAATTGTTTGATACAGACTATCGTTAATATCTCAGAAGCCTGCTTTGAAAGGGCTACTCCATCCTGAAAGAGGATTCAAAGATAAATTGGGTAGCCAGAGGCTTTGTATACCAGCACCCAAAGGAGAAGGTCAGATTTTTTTCCTTAAAAGTGAACTCAAAGCATCCACTGTTTATGTATGTTTAATATTTTTAGATGCTCCTGTGAAGTTGTCTCTTTTGATTCATATCATTCTAAACATCTAATATGGTCCCTTCTACATACTGCAAATGTATGCAGCAACAGAAGTAAATAAATCAACTCCAGCCAGTTATGCAACAATTTTTGTTATTGCCTGTCTCTGCTATCATTTCTATTCTAGCTTTTGCTCATCCCTTAAGATGAGCACTTAGGCAAAAGTTCAATAAATAGTTGAACATAGGCAAATCAGTTTGGAGGCTCCTGTTCTGAGCCTTTTCCTTCAGTTTTCCCCCATCCCCCAGGGTATACTGGACAGAGTGTAGAACCATTGTTGGAGTTGACTATGCTCAGGAAAGAACAAAAGGTGTATATGAAAAAAAAAAAAAGCAGTGCCTCTGAAATCTTCCGAAATCTGGTAAAATCCAAGACAGACCAACTGAGCCCTTGCAAGACTTACTGAAATGTGAAACAAAGACAGCCTAGAGCACCTTTATGAAACACTGAAGCAGATCCCCTTGGGGATCCAGCTACTTTTCCTTCAGTGAATTCCAAATGGACTTGAACCACAGAGAACAGTCTGTACTCCTTTGTGGATATCACTGCTTTCTAGTTGATTAAACTCCAGTATACCAAAGCTCTACTACTTTATTCCAATGTTGAAATTAATTGTCATCAATCCAAAATAAAAGTCTATGCTCAACGTATGCTATAAACAATTACAATTAATGCTGCAGAAAACTGTCTGGGGTTCAAAATAACTGGGGAAAGAAAATCAGTTTCTCTAAGTGCAACCTTAATCTGATTCACTCTTGTACCTATCTAGTTCTCAGCTACACCTCCAGTTCTCTGCCCATTCTCCTTGTATAAATATCTTTCAAATAATACCAACCTAATTAGCCTCCTTGTCTGTGTAATTTGCACTCAAGTCAGGCTCAAAAAGTACAGCCAGTGAGGTCCCAGGAAAGATACACTCATTCTGCTTTTGGTTTGGGGCTTCTGTATTGAAATCCAAATTTGCCTGCAGCAGCTTCTACTTGAAGAAGTGAATAATATTCTGCTCAGTCCTATTGTGGTGTTTATTCAATGCAGAAATAAGGCAAATCCTCCAGCTGTGAAGGCCTACAGTTCTCCACTGAGTGTTTAAAAACTGAAGTATTCTGTAAGGTTGCAACCTAGACACCTTCCTTTCTGCCCTGATACATTAACTGAAGGGCAGAAGACACTTCTTGGAAGAAGTTGCTTGAATATAATGGAAGAAATAAGGCTCTCCAATAAATTTTCAAATCCTTTTGGCAGAAAGAAAAAGCGAAGAGTGAAGCAGAAGGATAACTTCAACTTAAACAATTATGGTTTGCCAGAAATTGATTGAAAGCAGGATCTTAGAGCAGAAAATCCTAAGCACCATTCATAGACAACACTTGCCTGCCTGAAGGCAAAATCACTGCAAACCTGGAGGATACAAAACAGGACTTATAAGTAACCATGAAGATTTTGTAACAATAGCATGTAAAAAAAAAAAAAAAGAAAAGTGAGGTCAATGCTAGTTCTTTTAGTAGGGAGCACAAAGTCCTAAGTGGTAGAAGTATTTAAAGATCGTACGCACTACTTCATATGACTCTTTAAAAAAAATCTTTGTTTCTTGTGCATACTGACCTAAAGCCTGAAATTTCCAAGCAGAGAAACTAGGATTCCTCTTGCTTCATCCAAGTAATCGGCTTCGTACTAATTGAGTAATAATGGCACAGTACTATAGCTACTTCTTACTATTCATCCTGTGGACTAAGTGTTTAAACTGTAACTTTTTTTCCAGATATGCAGTGGAAAATCTCTAAAGTTCTAGAAAAGGAAGGCAATAAAAGCAAGTTAGAAAAGTATGAATTTTATTAAGTTAGACAGAAGGTCTGTTGATTTTGTATGATTTCTATTTTGTGATGTAGTTGAACATGTCAGTTTGAGGCTCATTTAAATGATGCTGGGACTGACATCAACTGGCATAACTGACATTGAATTTTCAATGCAATTGTGCCCACAAGAGCTAACAGAGTGACATTAAATCATTAATTCACAGGCCAAATATGGCACTCACATCTGCCTTCAAGTCCTTGAGTTGAAATCACCCAACCATGCTGTTTAGGAATGAAGCATTTCTACATTACTTCAATATCCCTGTTTTTGAGAAGACAGTGATAATACTTTGCATTTGTTTCATTTTATTCTTAGAGTATAGATAGTTATGATGTTATTAGGGCAAAATTAATTTGAATATTAGAATACTCCATATCTACTCTGACAACGAACACAAAAACTCCTCATATTTCTTTTTGTAGAATTGCATGCCAAAGTCAGTGAGAATAATAGAAGTTACTATAAGACAGAAAAAAAAGCAGTGGTCTCCTTAGTGCAAAAAATTGTTAAAAGGTTCATGCTTCTTAAGACCTTGCCTAATTTAATTTTGAAAATTTCTTTAACTTACTATGTTGCACTAAGAACACTATTTACATTCTCACTTGAAATAGTAATTAAGGTTGTCTCCATTTCAGATTCTGAATATGAAACCTCTTTAGTTACATGATAAATAAATTGGCCTACAGTCTTTCTATGACATATCAGAGCATCTCCTTGAAACATACTGTAGTCTAAGCTGAATCTGGAAGGATGAAGAGAAATCAGACTCCAACACAAGAAGCTACAGCATTACCATTTTTGCTCCAGTACCTTCAAAACCAAAAACTTTGTTTTGGGACACACTTAGCAGGAAAGCTGGTACTAGAGGCACACAAAATGCCAAAGAGGAAGAAAAATCAAAAGTGAGAAAAACACTTATAATTCTGATGGAAAACATTCTATTAACCAAGTGTTTCAGTTCAATCTATAAGCTTGGAACATATTTAAAGCTATATATAATAGATTTTAAATATCATTCTGGACTGTTTTAATATTGCTAGAAGCATAAAACATTATTAAAGCAATAATTGCAGTATTTCTTAAATTGGCATTTTCCTTATATGGTATTCACCAGATGTTTCTCCCGCTAAATAAGAAGCTAAGCATAACTAAGAACCAAAGCCAGATAAATCGAGGGAGAATTAACTAGAAATACCATCACTTCCAATATAGCTATGGTACTCATTACAGACTGTTTAGCTTTAAGCAAAAAGAAGACACACGCATGCATACCCATGCCACAGTCCTTAGGAATTTCACAGCATGATCTCCACTTATGTCATGTTTCCTTGCGGAGTGCTATTACCACTTAAAATGGGAGATTGTGGAGTGGAAATATCAGCAAAGATCAACCATTGTAAATCTTTCTGCAAGCACAGGAATTAAGAAAGCTATTTAAACTGGTTCATATAAGAACAGGCAAGTCCATAAACACAGGAGAAAGTCAAGTAATCCAAGCAGTTAATTTGCATAACAAAAAAAGCAAGTCTATAAAGTCATTTCAATTCAACGCCCTTAAGAAATGCTGTCTCCTCAAAGAGGAGCGTGAAGAGGTGGTAAGGGTCATCAGCTCAGCATTAGACTGGACATGGCATTGGTACAAATCAACAATCTGCTATCGAGGAGGCTAAAATCTTATGGAAGGGATGTAAGATATCCTCTTGTCTCTGCTCCACTCAATCTTCACCAAGTCCTGCCTCCTACCACTCCTGAACATACCAAAAAGAAATCAAGATCCACTGCTAGAAACCCACAACAGAGCTCCTAAGTAAGCCAATCATTTCTCACTTTTGTGTTATTCCTTTTGAGAATTCAAAATGTACTTGGAGCTTCTTGGTTTATTTGTTCAATTGAATGAAATGGCATTTCTCCTCCACACTTTTCTTAAGTATTCACTCTCCAAAGACTTCTTCCTCCATCTTGTCCCAACGTAAAGTGAAATGTAATTTCATTTTCAGTCTGGTTTCAGTACTGGAATTAGTAAAACTCTTGGCATTGCTCCTCATCACAGCTTGCCTTTCTTCAAAGACAGCTTTGTTAAAGTTATTGAAATAAGAACCACTAGAGTGATTGTTAAAAGTTTAAAACAGTTTCATGAGAGTCTGCTGGAACTTGCTGAGAGAAGAGGGAGAAGGAATACAGATAAAGGAAACAAATGGCTGAGTCAGATGACCTGCAGAGTATTTTACTGAAGGCAAAGACGTCAACTAGACACAAACAGAATACAAAACTGTAAGGTTTGGGTAGAACAGGATTTTGTCAGGATGTTCTTCATGCATCTACATTTTGAGCTTGGAGAACATAAAAAGGAAGTCAGGTAAAGATGTAGGCGGGTCAGCCATACACACAACTTTCAGTTTCATTCTATTCTATATACCATACTCACAATGCAATACAATTCTTTGCATTCAGTCTGATTCTCACCAAGAAAAAATGGCTCTCCCCCAGAAAACAGCTGCATTAGTTTTCCCATCAACAGCTAAGCCAGCTGTGGATGCTGGCCAAAACAGTTACAAGGCAAAGGAAAAAGGAGAAGCATAAAGGTAAAATGGCACCCTTGTGCTCCAAGTGGGAAGTTTCACTCCTGTCTTAGATATCCATGTTTCAAGAGCACCACTTTGGGTTGCGTAAGCCAGCCAGCCAGTCCAGACTTCCCTATCAGCCTCAGAGGAATGGAGGGAGCAAAGCCAGTTCTTCTGCAGGATTCTGAGCAACAAGTTATAGCATCTCCAGTTTAAAAAAAAAAAAAATACCAATGCCAAAGAGAAACCTAATGAAATGCTTTTGTTCATACTGTATGCTAGAGTGAAGACGAGACAAAAAAATGTTGTCATTGGCAAATGGAGGCATACAAGTAACATTTAAGTACAGAATATCTCAGCATACTATGAAGTATTATACATTATAATAATAAATAATTTTTTAAAAAGGAAAAAAATCAACAATACAATTGCATAGAGGACCATCTCACAGGAGATATGATTTTTCTCAGTTTTTAAATAGTACTTTCAAATATTTTCCTTGCAAATTTTGAAAGTATAATCCAAAATATTCAAGGATTTTACTGATGAACGAGGACTGCAAAAAGTCTTAATAAAATTTTAGTAGGCACAGATCACAAGTCTTTTTAATTAATATCTGAAAATGAGAAAACTTTTCTGGTTGTAAAAAGATGCATACTGTATTTGCATAGCTTTTTTGAACTTGTTAACCTAAATAACTTGCTGGGGGACAGTGCTATTTGCACAATGAACAAACAAAATAGGATGAATAGAAACGAGCTTTGTCATTAACAAAATACAAGTATTTTAACCAGACAAGGCAGTTTCCTCATTGATTCAACTGATAAACTGAAATGAGAAATCAATTTAAGTAAATTTTAAACTTGTAGATCATCTCCATAGATTATTCTCAAAGCCATTTGAAGGCAGGGTGGAGTGGCTTGTAAGTTGACTGTGTGTAAAAGCTTGGCCATAAAGGTCTTCCAGTTTGTAGGTCTCTTGATAGGAATTAAGAAAACTGCATTTGTTTTCTGTCTAACATGTTTTCAAAATATTTTGCTTAAGGTAACAGAACAAACAGAGAACATGATATGGACCTCATACACATTGCCCCGGGGAGTTTTTATTCCACAGTCATCTAACATAGGGACACCAAACTTTGGAGCACCTGGAACTGTTTGCCATCACAGAAAACACATTGAGCAGATGGCATGCAACCTGTTTCAGCCTGCAATCTCCATAGCCCTGAAACATTAATTTCAGTTAAAAAAAATGTAGTGAAACCTCATCAAAACATGTGATATCTTTAACGAAAATTCTCATTCTAAAATGCTCTTTAATCAACATAAGATTAATTGGTATTTTATTGTGCTACCTACTATATGTCAGGCATATAACACAAACCTATATCAGAACATCATATGGATTTCTTGACAAAGATAAAAATACATTAAATAAAAATAAGTGTGAAAAAAGAGTGAGGCTGCTTGTTTATGAATAATATACTCTCTGATAGTAAATGATCGTTCAGTCCACAGAACCAGACAGGACCTAATTTGAAGTCAAAACCTAGAAAGTGTCCACAAGTGTGGACCTTAGGTCTTCGGAACCAAACATTCTGCTTTTCCAATTCGGTTCTTATGCACTGTGATATTTGTTAATGTAAACAAGCAAAATGATACATTAAATTCTAATTACGATGAACTCTAAGGAGCCATGTTTAAAGTTTTAAGATCTTGATGAGCTCTCAGCATAGTGCAGCTGTTTTCATAAAGATGTAATAAAACTGTAGTGCCAAATCACTAGTTTGATTTCAGACATATGAAGCAAACATGAAGCTCAGAGGTTCAAACAAACTGACCCTTAATACGGCATACTCAAGGATGATTTGACCTGAACTGTCAGTGGGATCTAATGGTAGCATTTGTGTTACCGACAGCTGTCACATCTCTGGCACGGTCCACTGCAACACCAGCCCCATGAATATGAACCAAAACCCTGGGACTATACACTAAGCCAAACCATCAAGATTTGAGATTTTTTGAAGCTAACTTTCAGTGGTTTCCTAGGTTTTCACAAACATATTACTAAAAGCTTTTCTCTTCTGCTAAACAGCATGACAGTTTGAAATTTATACAAGTCATTTGTAGAAATATCTGTATACCAAATATCTGTAACAGACTTAGGACTGCAGCCAGAATTACAAAACACAAATGCAGGTACCCTGGACTCCTCACTGGGCATCTGACTGACCTGAAAACAGTTCTGGCAACAAACTCTGTCTTTTAAACAAGTTACCTAGTAAAGAACACTCATTCCACTCCTGCACTCCCCAAATATTTATTCATTTTTCAAAATCCTCATGCTGTGTCCAATTGCTCTTTGGCAAGCTGAAGGGCCAAAGATATCACGTGCCTCTGGGACGCCAGCATGAGTTGCAGACCGTAGAGTCAGCTTTATTTTTCTTTTGCCTTGACAAAGTCCTTTCTGAGTTTTGGGCTGAGTTCTGGCAATTCATGCCCTACGTATGTGCTTCCACAGCAGGGATCTAAGCTTGCCATTGCAGCAACAAGGAAAGACATGAGTAATACAAATTTCCTGGGTCGTCGTATCTCTGTTCAGGAAAGATACTGAGCAACTGAGGGCTCAGCAGTGGAGAACAGGCAGGAATGACCAAAGAGGCAGTTCTGATAAAATATCACTAGGTGCCTGTGTTGTCCAATAAACAAGAGGAAGAGGAACAACACAGAAACCTGGTGGTAGACCGGGGGCAAGCAACGCTGAGATTTTTTTAGAAGAAAATACAAAGCACAGAAAGAAGGTTTCCTCTTCTGCAGTGAGGTTAACCTGCTGTATTGATTTTTGCCTCAGTCTCAGCTGCTTTACCTCCCCTCTCATTTCTGATGATTGGCACTACATGTATATTTTATATTGTGTTAGACTTGTCAGACAGTTCCTCTCCAAAGATATCAAGCACCAGCAATGGAAAATTTGCTTTCATAAGAGGAGGTCTCTGAGTTGGCCTACTTCTGCTACTTCACTGGCATTACAGGAGGAGTCACAGATGCAGGGACTCAGAAAATATAACTTAGAACACTTTCTATAAAATAGTAACAGTGCTATCTTTACAGGTAAGGATTGATTACAGTACAGATTACTTTCAGCAGCATAAATTATTCCATAGCAGCAAATCTCAGTTACAAAACGTGAACAGTGCCGTCAAGGTTGTATGAATAGATTTGTCTGACACTTCTATTAAATTCAGGCTTCGTAAATCAGCTCCCTACAAAGGCTGTGCTGTGAAGTTAGGACCTTCCTGATAGGCAGTCCAGTATGATCACTCAGTATTCTATAATAAACTCTAGGGAGGAGATGGATGAGCAGTTTTAAAAGCAAAATCTTTTCCTGAAACCTAGTATGCTTTGTATCATCTGTTGAGGCCTCCTCTGCTCCTAACTCTTTGTTATCTTTCTAATTCCTAGCAGTATCTCAGATTCAGACTTTCCAATACGCACCTACCTTGTGTGTGAGCATTCTCAGCAGAATCTTTAGCTGAGCATCTTGAACGCTTAGCATTTAACTGTACTGCCTGTGCTTAATAATTCATAATACACTAAAAGCAACCCAGCCTCTCTGTGAACATTTACAGAATTCCCTGCTAAAATTGGTTGATCTCCTCAGCTGTTAAAGCTACAGAGATTCCTGACAGTAGATCACAAAAAATCTCTTAAAGTATCGTAGTTTTCTCTCTCTTCACAGATAGAGATGCTAACATTGTCATCCACTTTCCTCCCAAAAGAACAAAAGATGGGAGAAAAGAAAGGAGAAAACATTATAAAACATATAGAACTTTAGAGCTTTACGGAGGTTACAACCAAAATCAATATACCTAAAAGGAAAACCTGTAAAACTTCATTACGTGTACCACTTTGACTCCATTCACAATAACTGTGTACTGCTTCAGAAGTGCGATAGAAGTGTGTTATCTTAAGCTCCACACCACAAATATATGCCAAAAATGTTAAAGCTGTCCCTAACAAAGGGGGAAAAGGAATAGCTTTGCTTACTTTGTTGCTTGCATTAACCTATTTAAAAGGAGCTTTCACAGCAATTTAGAAGTAATCAATCACTTAAAGACAACCCAATCTTTTTATTTACCCAAGCCAGGCAAAGATTGTTTTTCTAATTTCATAAGGACTTACTATGTAGAAGATGAAAAACAAAACAAAACGCAAAAGTCTAAAAATAGTTGAGGTTGTCTTTTACGTAGCTTAATGCATAAACTAGGCAACATATTCATGGCCCTTTGAGTAGTATAAAATGCATTACCACATGCCTCGGAAAAGCCAGTGACTTTGTACTGACTACAAATGTCTCTTCAGCCTCTCACTTCCCCGTTCTGCTTTCATCCAGCAAGTTGTCATTTAAACCCCCCAAGTGCTTCTGATGCACTTACACCTGCATAGGTGACTAGCACCTGCTTTTTAACTCAAAAATAGCCACAAGAAAGCATTTTATACTGGCCTGGCCTCAGAGGTTTCACAGGAGGAAAAACCCCTCTTTGCTGGCCCTGCTCTTCCTTAAAGACCTTATGCAGGTCACTGTGTCCTCCGCTCAAGAGGGCCCAGGTCAGAGCAGTGGGAAGATCAACTGGGGCCAGGCATGAGGTTCTGTCCCAGCATCACAGGGAAGTGAGGAACTCCCCATCACATTCCTGGTCCATGTGTGACGACTGAGTATAGTCAGCACATGGCCACCACCGAGGCTGCCAAAGCAGTGGTGCAGCAGGTCTGATGCTGACCAGGATGCAGAGCCATGCCAGGCCAGGCTCCAAGCCAGGCAGGACATAGTACAGCACTGCAGCAGCTCATGCTGGTTCTGGCCCTGGTTTTCCCCTTTGTATCCAGCATGGCACCCACCTCTGTCCTGATAGAGTGCTCTCACCTCTCCACTAGTCCTGTAAGTCACCTCTTCAAGAACATAGAGTAAATGGCCTGGGCTCCTCACAGTGGGCACCCATTGCCATGCGGTGCTAAGACCCTGTAGGATGGCCTAGGAGCCTCACATCCATGAAAATTTGCCAGTGCTGCCTGCTTCCCCTTAGACACGGCAGGAGATATTAAAGATCAACCAGTAGGTTACTAAAACCAGGGAACCATCGCCAACTTCCATCCATGTCATGTTACCCACAGAGCTCTCTGCAATGAAGAAGGTGCTAGCTGATAGCACCATGCTGCACCACCTAGACGTGTGCCTGATTAAACAGGGCTGGGCACACATTTGACCACAGGCCTATGATCTGTGTAACTTATACATAATTGCTTTAGCAAAGGATTTCCAGAGAAAATGACAATGAAGATTAGAAGATGGGTCCTCCTTCTTTTTAAGGAAGAAGAACAGTAGAATACCTGCTAAGAGTACCTGCTAACTTATTTGTTCAGCTTTCCAGGGAAATCAATTTTATTTTTATACACAGTTTGATAACTGCTGTAATTAAAGCTTTTTTGTTTTTTGTTTGTTTTTATCAATAAAGTGTTCGCTCCACTCCAGTGGAAGCCTTCAAAAGTAGAGGATTCCTAAAAATTAGTCTTACTTTTCTACTCAGCAGCAGGGAATGGTTTTCTACCATCTCAGAAAGGAAACTATAGTTTCCTTATATAGTAACATGATTAAAAATAGCATTATCACTTTGTAATCTCCAAAATAAAATCTGTTCATTAGAAGAATCAGATGAAATGCTTCGGATGTACTGCCGAAAAAGACCTGGGGGTACTGGTGGATAGGAAGCTGGACATGAGCCAGCAATGTGCCCTCACAGCCCAGAAAGCCAACTGTATCCTGGGCTGCATCAAAAGAAGAAGGGCCAGCAGGTCAAGGGAAGTGATCCTGCCCCTCTACACTGCGCTGGTGAAGCCTCACCTGGAGTACTGCATCCAGATGCTGAGTCCTCAGTACAGGAGAGACATAGACCTGTTGCAGCGCATCCAGAAGGCCACAACAATGATCCAAGGGAAGGAACACTTCTCCTAAGAGAACAGGCTTAAAGAGCTGGGTCTGTTCAGCCTGGACAAGAGAAGGCTCCAAGATGACCTAATAGCGGCCTTTCAGTATCTAAAGGGGAGCTACAGGAAAGAAGGCGGCAGACTCGTTAGAAGGTTCTGTGGTGACAGAACAAGGGGAAATGGCTTCAAGCTTAAAGAGGATAGATTTAGTTTGGGCATAAGGAAAAAGTCTTTTAAATGGGGCAGGTGAGGTTGCCTAGAGGTGTGACTGACGCCCCGCATCCCTGAAGACTTTGAAGGTGAGGCTGGATCAAGCCCTGGGCAACCTGATTGAGCTGTGCATGTCCCTGTTCTTTGCAGGGGAGTTGGACTAGATGACCTTTGAAACTCCCCTCCAACTCTAAAGATTCTATGATTCTATGAAATCCAAAGAAAGATCACACACAGGCTCAGCCCAAGCAGGGAAACCAGGAAAATATCCAGTCATATGGAACATAAATTACAGGGTAAGTAAAGGAATAGTCCATTGTCAAGGACACGGAATGATATTTAAGGGTTTGATGGCTCCTCCCAGGCTCTGCCACTGTGAACCTTCTAGGCAAGTCACTTTATACTGAGATCCAGTCTACGTACCTATAAATTAAATAAGATAGTAGGGTCCTCTTGGCAGAATGAGAGAGTTTCTGCTGGGGGTAACAATTCTTAAAGAGAGCTGGCAGTAAGAATGGACATGGCTCTGCTGAATATGAGCTCCTGACATGCTGTCAGGGCCAAGGGAAAAATGCATCCCTGGAGGCTTGCATGGAAGATCCCTGAATAAGCCTAGAGAGCTTGGATTAACTGTGTACATGGAATGTAAGCATCTAGTGTTGGAAAGCTGTATTGATTTCTGGAGTGTACAAGTCAAGAAACTCATGAGTTCAATAAACTGTAGAGAGCCTCAGAAATAAAGGACTGAACAAACTTTTTAATGCTATTCCATCTGTCCTATGAAAATGATGTCCAACTGTCTAAAAGAGTTTGGGAGGCCCTTATGAGTAACAGGCAACATTACAGGCAAGCTCCAGAAGACAAGTTCACACCAGATGCACAATGCAGTTACTCACAGAACAGTACTTTGTAACAGGTTCTCTGTCTTTGACCCTTTTAAATCAAGACTGTATCAGCTACCACAAAGTTAAATGTTCATAAGCTTGTTCCCAACTTCAGGTTTTCTCCGCAGCTAATTCTTTACTGTCAGGTCCTGGACACGTCAAATTTACAACTACTGCTTACTTTCCTTGCCAGATCCAAGCCTAAGACACTCTCCAGCTGTGTTCTACTTCTCTGCCTGACCACGACAGTGCCTGAGCCTTCAGCACCTAGACCTTCTTGAAGATGCAAATGGACCTTAAGAGTAAAACAGCCTACAATTAACTAGTTCATTTCGGTAACTTAAAGTAACAAAGCAGCAGAAGCAATGCTACTTTGCAGATAGTACAAATATCAACAGATATTTACATTCTGGTCTATTTATTGATGAAATTGCCAATTATCATTTTCTGCTCTATCATTTCTGTTTTGTTTATCATGTGTTCACCTACCTTCAGCTAGAAAGGGCCAGAGAAATCAAATGATCTTTTGAGGGGATTTTTCTTTTCCATATATATATATATATATATATATACATACATGTACACCACATGCTCTCCACCTGAGGTGGTGTTAATTCAGAGGACACTTAGCCATTTGCTACAATAAATAAACGGTTTGCAAAAAATTGCATTACTTATTAGCTTAAATATTTCAGATTTAGAAAGTGAATATCACTGGGATTAAAAGATAAAGAAAATAAAATGTAAGCAAAACTTCTTTGTTATAATTTTTTTTTCCCCAATTTTAAAAGCATAGAAAATGTTAACGTGCTTAACAATATATAAGAAGCTGTAAATACTCTCTTTCTCAGTATAAAATAGTAGCTACTGTATGGATTCTACCAAAGACATCATACTTCAGAATAAAACTCATGTTCCTTATGAATATACAATAAGACACATTTGTAAGTACAGCAGTGAAAACAGAATAATGAAAAAAAATTATCTGGAAACAGAGCCTCTAATGGATCTTGCCAGCAACTGCAACTGACTAAAAAGCAGTAAGAGGGACTTCATAAGTTTCTCTGAACACATATGAAAAAAGTATAATCGGTAATGGATTCAGACTTGCAGTTTTTGTCTTTGTTATTTTAACACAATATACCTTTTAAAAAAAAAAAAAAAAAACCATCCAGCAGTGGTTCCTTCCCTGATGGAAATTCTTTGATGGAAATTCCAATTTAAACATATATGTAAGCACACCAGCTTTACTTGCTTGCTGTAGAATTTTAAAAACAGATACTGCAGGGTCAATTCAATAGATCAAAGCCATTCTAATCTTAGTTACATGAGTAATTATATAATAAAAGGCAGTAGAAAGTGTTTGTTTTTTTTAAAGGAAGGCAGTGTGAAATGGAGTCACCAAGACATATTTGCAAGAAATAGCAATATTTCAAAAATAATCTTGTCTTGTGAAAATTTTAGATTTCTGCCTCACCATGTCCCAGATGTCCATTCTCAGCAGTTGTGTGTAGGTCTTCAAGCATGTGCAGCAGTCTTGCATTTGTATTCTGATCATATTGGGGTTTGTATATACACAGTGCAGTGGGCTGTGTTTATTGTCTACTGTCAAAGGACTGTAAATATATCTGTTTGAGCAGACTTATGGGAAAGGGATCATAGAACTGCATTTGAATTTGAATTAGATAAACTGAGTTTTCCAATTAATTCCAATCCTGTTTTACATATATATATATATATATATATGCGTGCACACATTTCCAGATATTTCTCCGTACTTATATTTAGCTTTATTGTCATCAACAGTATGCCAGCAGGATACTGTTCAAAGGAGTTCTTTATAGATGCAGTCAGCTATTTCAAATAGAAGCTGTATTCATCAAAAATTCTGCCTTCATCAAAACCAACTTCTCTATTTATGGAAATGCAATGGTTTTAATTTAAATGCCAATGGTGCACAAAGGCTAATGTGAGACTAACTTAAAAGACTGCAAATGCTTCAATCTTGTTGCAACAAATATTTTCCTTCCAAATTTTTTTTAATTTAGCTTGTTTAATTACCAAGCTTCTGTTATTTCTCCTCTTTATGGAGTTATTCTAGCAACTCACTTCTAAGAGAGATAAAACTGCTCTATATGGAATCTACCCATGGGGCTGTGATCTGAATTGAAACTGTTACTTGATTTATTACAGAGTACATTTCTGTTGTACAGGTTTTTCTTCTGTCACTGCATGACAAAAGTATTGGCACAATCCTTTCCAGTTCATCAATATTCGTGATGTCCAGAGTGAATCAAATAAAATTTGCTATTCATAAAACTCCAGCACCACATCCTCTAAATTTAAGACAGAGTTTACCTAACCATATTTGAAGCAATTCGGATAAATGATGAACATTCCTGTGCAACTCTCACACAATCTTTTCCTTGGAGATTTTCCTTGAGTTGCCAGCACATATCCCTAAACAGCATGACCAGCACAGACTTTACCAACAATCTCTTCCCAGTTCTCCCAGACTATCACTAACTATGAATGCATATGGGTGAAATTCATTTTGCTAGCTTCCACTCCTCAAGCCTCTACAACATTCTCCAATTTTACTTCTGTGACAAGCTTCCAAGGGCTTGCTTTTCCTGCCTATGAGCTGAGAATGTCTATCTGTTCAAAGTCTCCAGTTTGTCCAGGAAATTATTCTATGGCTACCACATATCTATTCCACACCTTTCCTCTATTAAGGCACCAAATTCTCAGTGGAACCCCCTGAGCCCTAAGCCAGGAGACTTTCAAGATAGTTTCTATGCAATAAAATAAGCACCTTCATCTGCCTCTCACAGTCTAGACTTAATGATCTGCCTACTTGTTCACCTTTCTATATTTGGATGCTTCAGTTCCTACTAGAACATATTTAGCAACAGGTGACCTGTTGGTCATTGCTTTTATCAATGACTCCTATTCGGGAAGGGAAAATGGGTGAACCATAGCAGTGACTGAGACTTATACAAAACCAAAGTGAGATTCATCTGCCTTCCGAGCACTTCCAGCCGTTTACTGCGTGTATGTGCAAAGCTCACCACATTCCCTTCCTATGGCCTCCTTCCCTTAGGGGCATTACCTGTCAGGACTGCCTAGTGGGAAAGCAGCAGGGCCTCTAGTGAAGGGATGCCAAGAACAGACATGAATTTCCCAGGCAGAAGAGGGGAAAAAAGGAACATACAGAAAAATATTTTACCTCCTCCATTAGCACCTACGGTGCATTTGTGGGAGGATTAAATTGTCTTGCTGTGCATGCAGTAGCATTTCCTGCACAAAAATAAGTGAGCCCTAAGCATGTACCCAAGTGGCTGCCCAGCCTCTCTGTTCAGATGCTGCTTTACCTGCCTTTGAAAAGAATTAACTGAAGCAGAAGGAGACATCTGTTTCATGGAGGAGCATGGAAAAGGAAAAGCTTTTTCAACAGAACTCTTCAGATTACTAAGCTACTGCAACTCTTGAAACTACTGCTCTGTTACTGAACATCACTGAAAAAGAAGGCAACTTGGATCCACCGACCATACCAACAATAAAATTCCACAGCCCAAAGCAGAGCTCTTGGAAGTCAACAGAAAATAACATGCTGATTTAAAGAGTGTTGGATGTCGGCTTTGCCAGCTTATCAGTGCACAAGAGTGTGCACTAAACTGTAACCAAATATATGTTTGCATCTGGAAGCACTTTTAAAAAATGTGATTAAAGTATAAAAACCATATGAAACACATAATTTTGCAGGAAGTTCTAACATCACAACATGCTGCTAAAAGGAGAAGCACTCTGCTGGCCTGGTCCCTGGTTTCTGAACAGACATGAAATGGGAGAGCCCTGAAGGGACAAAAATCCTTGTCTGGAAGCAATAATTTGTTATTGCGTATGATGAAGAATCTGTTCTTTCAGAGAAGCCCTATGATATATCCACGAAAAAGGGTGTTCAGAAATTCACAGAAAGAAACAGAAAGACTTTCAGGTACCACTTTAGCAGTAGCCTTCTTTTCTGAATTCCTCCTAAAAAAATGAAAGAGTGCTCCAAGAAATTCCCTCAAACTCTAACTGACCTAAAGAGGGGAAAATCTTGGCATCCTAAGCACTGAACTTGTATGACAGGCAGGTATTAGAGAATAGCTGCTAAGAGACAGAGATGTTTCTTCCTGGCATTAAGCTTCACGAGCACAGGAGGATTTGAGATGTACTGCTGAACGGCGGTCTCACACACCTATGCAGCAATCATTTTTGCACGCACTGTACACAAAACACATTCCTCCCATAAAGAGCAATTTAAAAACATGTTTTATATTCCATTTATTTGTATATTTAAGAGTGGATCAAGTGCTTTTCAAAGTCTGACTGCTTGCATTAGTCCCTGCCATCACGTCACACTATGAAAATGCATCCTCATTTTGAAGTGCTTACCTCTAGCAAAATATAATGAGCACATGGCTAAATCTCACTAAGAAACATCGAAGTTCCATTTTCCATCTTCTAAACAGAATTTTGAATTTTAGCTCTTACGCTATTGTTCTTCCAGATTATTATTACTTTAAAGTGTCTTTTGCATGATCAGCTGAAGTGGTAATTTTGCTTTCATTTCTATTTTTTCTTTCCTTTGTGCTGGGCTCCATAGCAAAGTCAGTGTTGAGCAATGATGCTCCTGTAAAATTGGTTCCTACCCAAAACCAAAACTCTCGCACAGAACTATGAGGTGTATAACTCCTTCCACAAAGAACTCACATAACATCAGAAGCACAACTCCTTAAGAATTAAGTCCTTAAGACAGCCTTCAGGATCACATCTGCAATGCAGATCACTTGAAGTGAATAAGAAGCAGAGGGCCTAGAAGGCAAAAAGGGAAAAACAAAAACAAAAACAAAGAAAGGAAAAGAAAGAGAGAAGAGAAGAGAAGAGAAGAGAAGAGAAGAGAAGAGAAGAGAAGAGAAGAGAAGAGAAGAGAAGAGAAGAGAAGAGAAGAGAAGAGAAGAGAAGAGAAGAGAAG